>OVBA01001189.1:0-47711 GCA_900406435.1 Lepidium aucheri
ACAAACTAAAAATAATATTAGTTATAATAAATATCGGCTTTGTTAATCTACATATATATATATATATATTAATTAGATAATTATACATACATTTATATTAGTATATACTACATGAATTGATTAAAATATTAATAAATAAAAATATGTGTCAAATCGATACTATAAAACAAAATTATACTTAGATCTACAAAGTTAAATGAATACGAGTTTAAAACCCTATATATATATATATTAGTATATACTTAATGAAACTTATGATATTAATAAATAAAAATATGTGTTCTATCGATAATGTATAACACAGCAAAATTAAACATAGATCTTAAAACCTAAATAAATACAAGTCTAAAATTTTAAGTTATAAAAGAGTCTAAAAACATAAATGAACATGGGTCAAAATGTAAATGACACAAGTCAAAAAAATTTATATGCAAAATTTTAATGCATCGAAAATTAAGTAAACAGAGATAAAAAATATATTTCGTGTATAACACTGGTGATCACTGTAAATTTATTTTTAATATATCATATATATATATATGTAAATAATTAATAATAAATTTACACATACATATCAAACAATAAAACAAACAAATGTTAGCTAATCCGTGCATAGCACGAGACATCATCTAGTCTTATATATTAAAGCAGGAGACATTTTCATTTTGATCGTGTTATAAGAAATTTTTAGTTATTATTTTCCTGATTTTAAATTTAATTATAGTTATGGAACCATGTACGAAGACTAATTAATATATATATAGTATTGTCTATGAGTTGAAAACATAGTTCCTGAATAATAAGAAATGAATGTAAAACATAAGCTTTGATGATCTTAGATATAAGATCTTCTAGATCTAAGATGTGTCAAACCAGTGAAGATTTTTCGTTATTAGACTTGACAACAATAAGGTAAAAAACTGAGAAGTTCACGATATGTCAATTAAACCAATCAGAATTATAAGCGATGCGCATACACACCAATTGGAATTTTCCTGGGAGGTGTTCCATGACACTGTGAACAAATAAAAGCTAATTAACGAGTAGAGAAATCGATCTAATCTAACAAACACAAGAAACAAAAGTTCAGTCAAGAGACCTTTTTAACAGAAACGGATTCGGTCGGTGCAAATAAGATAGGAATAGTGAAAGAGAAACGCTCAACCTTCTTTCTCTCTCTTAGGCTTGTCACTTGTGATGAGTAACTTATTGCCTGTCATTTGGAAAATTTGAATTACTTATACCGTAATATGGAATTGGTAAATGTAATTTGTGAAATATGAATGGATGGTAAAACTTAAGATGTATATGATTTATTGAAATAGTTGGTGTTAAATATTTACCTAATTATTTTGGTAGGTTATTGAAGATTTCTTTGTAGACAATTATTCGAATTCCATATTCTTTTTTCGTCTTCTCCTTGTAGAATTGCTAGTCCGGTAGGTGATGTAACTCTAGATAATGCTATGTAGAGTTGGCCGTGGCTGAAAACTGGTTGTGATAGGTATAGCATGACTGATTTCAAACTTTGGCCTTGACTTTTGTTGATGGTCATGGCGTAGCAAACTCCGACTGGAAATTGTCTTCTGCGTAGTACAAAAAGATGGTCTGACCGTGTTGGAGACAGAATAATTTTTGGTAAGTATACTTTTTTACCTGCATGTTTTCCCGCAAGTATTTGTCCCCCGATCACTCGGTTTCCCAAATTAGTGACAATAAGCATGGTGCTATTGCATAAACCGTCTTTCTGATTAATATTGCGGAGGAGCATAATTGGGATGCCTATTTTGAATCTCTCCAAGGAATTTAAATATTCCATTGGGTAAAGCAATTTGTAATCGACTCCCATTGTGTCTGCTCCATCTATACTGTCTGAGCTTAAATATTCTTTACATTCTCTAGTGACTTCAGATAATATGCTTGCATTAATCTCATCAACAATTACGTTTCTTGGAGTTAAGATGGCTCACTCTGTCAAGTCTTCAAAGTTGGGTTGTTCGAGAACGTGTTCTCCAAATGTGATTTTTGTGATTTGTTCGAGGGGATTTCCTTTAAGCTGCATAAAGAAAGATTATTAACTTCCAGTACTTCTCCATCATCAATATGGATGTCATTTCTGTTTGCATTGTAGGTGTGGTTCTATTGCCTACATGTAGCAACCATGTTGCGAATGCTGTTTTTGATGGTTGGAGCCTCATGTTTTGTTTTAAGAGAAAGACATGACATGAACTCCATATATATGATTTACAGAGGCTTGCCCTGTATCTGCTTGTGTTCCATGTGGTATAACTGGTAATATTTGTCTAAAATCTCCTCCAAGTAGGATTGTTTTTCCTCCAAATGGTTTATTGTTTGCTGAAAAGTTTTCTGTTGAGAGTAAATCTCTTAGTGTTCTATCAAGTGCCTCAAATGTGTGTCGGTGTGACATCGGTGCTTCATCCCATAAAATCAAATTAGTTTTGATTAGTAGCTCTGCTAGCATTGTTCCCTTTTTTATATCACAAACTGAGTCTTCAGTGACATTTAGAGGTATCTTGAATCTTGTCGTTCTTTCACTAGGTAATAGTAAGGTTGCGATGCCAGATGAAGCGACGGGTAGGAAAATTTTCCTTTGAGATCTTAGTTTAGAGATTATTGTCTTGTAGACAAATGTTTTCCTAGTTCCTCCTAAACCATAAAGGAAAAAGAGTTGACCCATGTTATCATTCACTGACTTCATAACTGCTTCATAAACTATGTTTTGATCAGAATTTAATGAGCTATATAATTTTTGGAACTTCCTTTTCATTGTACTGTAATTCTTGTCTCCACAAAATATTTCCTAATCCTTTCAAAATTTTCATATCAGGCTTCAACATATCTTTGAATTTAGCTAGTGATTTTTCATGTTGATGCATAAGTAATTCAATCTCAATCAAAGTGTATTCATGGAGTTCAACATCTATGAAATTTATTTCTTTAAACCCGAAGACTCGACGTTGTTTGTTAGGAATGTCCTCTGTCAGTGATTTCCAAAAATGCTCCCACAAAAGTAATGGGTTAGCAACCTCACAATACAGAAGTAGAAGTATGAAAAAATGTCGTAATTGGAATGGTGTTGCCCATTGATTTGCTTCATCCATTGCATGTAACCACTCTTTATCACCATCTAGTAAGCCTCTAGCACAACATGCTACATTGAAATTTTCTTGTAGCTGACCATTACCTGTTCTTATTTCCTCAAAACTTTGGGGTCCTTTAACGACATTAAGCAGAATTCGGAGGTAGTTTTGTTCTCTAGAAGCTGGGTGGATGTTTACAACTCTACCTACTGAGAAACCTCGTTTCTTTTTATGAAAAATTTTGTTTTACAATCCCACACAAAGTGGGCTGGAAATTCAACATATGTCAAAGTCCTTGCAATGCTTGATTGTTTGTTCATCTCCATCCATTCAGTAAACACTGTCCTCGTAATATTAGGTCTGGATAAGAAATGGCTGAGATTAGCAGTTTCTTTATAAGAAATTGACTGCTGCCCTGGGAGATGAACACTCAATTTCTGAACTGGTGGATTTCGTTTATGTATGTGGAATGCAAATATCCGTCGCATAGCTTCACAAGCAGATACATATCGACAATCAAGATTCTCTTGAATTTTATTCCTTTCTTTGACGACTGTTTTTGTTTGTGGAACTTTTTTTGGACTTGATTTTCCTTTTTTAATTAAGATTTTTGCTTTGTCGACTCCTTTTGTAATGTACTTGAATAGATATTTTATAGCGTTTGAAGTTTTGCACCATTCCACATTTATGAGGGCTTGATAATTTTTCAAAATTGGAACATTATGTGGGATAACGAATCTATTACCCAACTTGATTCCACCTTGTTGACAATATTGTTTTTGTGTAGGCGACGTCTGTAGACAATATATCCTGATGAATCAATAGAAGTGAAATCATTGAATGGACGTGGGTACTTTTTTGTACATATGTTGTTACTCATGCATGGTGAAGAAGGTCGATCTTTTCCACAAGGTCTGTGCATCATGTGCTTTTCCACAAGTGCATATCCAGTTGGGTCTTCTGTTTGGTTAGGTAATTCAACAGAGATAATGTTATTTACATCATCAGAGGTAGGGATTTTAGGTATATGATCTAACCATAGAAACATATGTGCGTGAGGTAGACCTTGTTTTTGGAACTAAATAGTGTACAACACTGAAGCAATGAAGTTTAAAACTTATTAAAAAATTGGTATTAGTACAAGAAGTTAAAGTCATCTAATGTTGTATACGTACCAGCAATATATGGTGGAAAAAATGTTCCTTTCTCTAGGTCTTCAAGCAATGCTTCAAGTTTCATTTCAAAGACTCGACATTCAATATATGGTCGGTCATTGCCTGATGCCCCTCTATAGGTTTCCAAATAGTCTATTATTATTGCCTATTTGGGTTGGCAGTCACTGTGATGAAAAAAGTTGGATACCATATGTTCGACAAATAGCCATTGCATCATGATATTTGTCAATCATGTACCTAGGTCCGCCTGTAAAACTTGATGGTAGTATGATTCTTTTCCCTACTTTTATAGCCGCAGTATCACCTTTGCTGACTGCATCATAAACATTGTTGTACAAATCAGCTCTTAATTATTCTTGATTGTTCTTTATCCAACAAAGTCTTTCTTGTTCAATTACTGTGTAGACATCAACAACATATTGGTGAAATAATCGTTCCTCCCCTAATTATTGTCATTCTTTCTCTTAGTCTTGTTTGGATCTGGTAGGCGTAGAAATCTTGGATGCTAATAAAAGTCCTTTTACTTTGACCAGCATGTGTGATTGAATGAGGTATTTCTGGATGGAATCCATATTCTCCATACGAAAAGAAAATCAAATATTACAAACTCATGAATAAAGGATGTTCATCACTTATTTGTTGCAAGTTCCCTGATTGCAATTCCAAGACTACATCTGTGTGACCAAAGTAGTTGTTATATCTCCAACAATTAAGCCTGCAACTTCGTTAACTTGTGGAAGGTCATACTGCTTACCCTTACTTTTTTCCCATCTCATTGCATTGTTAAATTTTGGATGTCGTTAGCTTTGTAGAAATCTTGAGCTTTCCAAAAAAAACTTACACAAACAATTGTGTTCATCCAACATCTTTATCAAGGCTTTTACTATACCTTCGTCAATGTTGTTTGAAGACTCTCCTTTGGAAATGCTTTTGATGCGATTTGAGACTTCATTCTCAATGTGAAAGACATACATTTGCAAGTATTGTGGTGCCTGACATGGCATGTGTACTAAAGATCCAATCCGATGGTAGTTCTGGCCATGTATTCTATAACATGGGGGTCCTTTCCCATAAGTTACACTGTGATCGATTTTTGCACCCATGGATGTGAATGCTAGAACAGCGTTGTACAATCGTATTAACTTATGAAATGAGAAACTATTAAGGAGGTTGTCAAGATAAAAAGGAGGTTTTCTAATTTGTGGTAGTTTAACACGTCCTTGTTGGCAACATATTGTGAAGAGTGGATTCCCAGTTTGGACATCTATTCCTTTTTTTTCCGAATACCAGACCAAAGCACTACCGTGGCTGCATTCTACAATGAGATTTTCTTTCACCATTGTAGCTGAAGAATGAATATTGAACATTGGTTACTTTAATTTAATTCATTTATACTAAATTATTTTGGCATAAAAATACTAACCTTTAAGAGTTTTTAATTCTTGTTTAGATAAAGTTTGGTTTGTTCTTGACGTTTTGCCTATTGGCATGGAAGATTTGTTAGATACATATATATATATATATATAGTTATTAGATATATAGCTGGAATTAATGTAAACTGTTATATTTGTTAGTAGGAGTTTTGAAGTGTGACTTTGTTCTTGCTTTGATAATCTTTTTGAAAGGATGATAGCCCGTCGCATTGCTTGTACATTTTTCCGCTTCACTGAAATGTACAGTTTATAAAATTAGTTATTTGAATTATAATAAAATTAAAGTAAAATTGGAGTGTAAAACTGAAAGAGTCATAAATATTACCATACTCGAAACATCTTTCACAACAACCTGTTATTTTAATTTAAGTATTTTACTAGTGAGGGAGGAAAGACGTGAAGTTTTATGAGCAAGTACCGTATTAAATGTATACTATTGAACCATACAATCATAGTAAGTTATTGGTACATGTCTTTTCCAATGTTTGTTTTTCCTTTGATGGAGCTATTTGGAATATTTTGAAAGTTAGGCACATATTATAAGTCACATTGTATTGTATTTATCAAATGGAATGTATATAGTATAAATTATTCTCAAGTGTGAGATAGTATCTTTATTATCCAGAGCGATTTCTTTCTTTGAAGGACCTATTTCATTAATCTTTTCAGTTAGCTAAATAGTATAATCGATTATATTATATTTATTATGGATAAATAAATGGAAGAATATCATTTTTATTTTTTGTACTTGTAGATTAATGCTTCTCTATAAGTATGAGTAGTATCTTTTTTTCCAGGAGTCTGCGTTTCTTTGAGAGTCCTATTTTCCAAAAAAAAATGTCGATTAAATAAATTATATTTTAAAAAAAATTAATTTGTGTAGTATTCTTTCTCTATAACTCTGAGATTATATCATTTTTTCCTTTGGATGTAGATGGTATTTTAGTACATTTTTGGTGTACTTGCTTCAAACGCTTGAGAGCTCGTTCATTAAGAGATTTAATTTTTTTAGTTCGTATGTCCCACTTTTTCGATAAAGTAATGACTTTCCTCATTGACCTTGCATGATTTCGCTGGATTGTATTGGCCACAATAACATGAGTACTACAATGTAAATCTTTTTATAATTTAATTGCAATACATTACTTATGTTTGGTGAGAAGTTATTATTTGGAGCAAGGAAGATAGCCACCTGATAAGACTATGGACAATAAGATGTCAATTTTTATCTCGCAACACAATTTAAACGTTTGTTAAAGCTAAGTTATTGTAAATTATACAACGACTATAGAGTGAAACGTAAATACTATTATTGGATTAGATTTTAGAGGTACAGAAGTTATAAACTACTACTGCTTTATCTGTTTAGAATAAATTGTAATAAAAACTTTAAAGTGGTCTCTGATAGGATAGATTTACGATTTTTAATATTTAGTGTAATAGTTTATATTATTTATAGTTGCTTTATTTTACTCCAAAGATTAAACCTGATATTTGGAAAGTCCGACACAAGGAGTCATACGTCTCAACCTTTAACTTTTGTTGTTGTAATAATATATTGTATTTATTTTGGAGGATTAAGAGTAACTTACAGTCATAATAATTTGTTGTTGGGGTTTGTGTAGTTTCTTCTGCGCAAAGTGAAGATCATTACTAATTATTAACTTCTTTAAATTTACTGTATTTAGTATAATATAATGTTAAAGTTATGGAATGGAAATGCACCTTCGTTATTTCTTGAGTTGGTAGGTTCACGTTTTCTCTTTTTAGAATTTCCTGTTTGTGTAGGTGGATCTCGTGGGTCGATTCCTTGCTCTTCCATTGGTTTTCTGCAAACCTTTTATGTAAGAGGGCCGAGTGAGATATGTACTGTTATGTTAACGGAAATGTTTTTCTTGTTATCTGGATTGTGATAGAGGGGAGGATGATGGCTAAAGGTAGGAGGTGAATGATGCAAAAATAGTGTTTGAAGGCGTATAAGTGTTGTGATATTTGGAGAAAATGAAATATGATTTATCTGTATTAGTGATTTGTGGTAGATTAGTAAGGAAAGAAGAGATGTTATGATATTTGATTTATCGGGCATTAATGCTAAATGATTTTCCTTTTGTATTAGAACAATTAAAAGATATGGTTGACTTAATAGGGTGAAAACGTCCCAAATCTTATAATTTTATGTCTATCCTTTTTTAAGTCATTTTTGGATTATTTAATTGTGTGAAAACGTCCCAAATCTTAAACTTTTATGTAGTCTTTCTTTTAGTCATTTTGGGAAAATTTGTAGGTTGTCTTCTTAAATTTTGTAGAGTATTTGAAGTTCATAGATGACATAAAATTAATATGTTGTTTCCTTTTTTGAAGGTTTGTGTAAATCAAAATCGTACATTTAATTTATTAATATTGATTGAAGAAATCTACATGATTATTTTTTTTAACTTATATAAAAATGCATTATGAGGGAATATTGTTTTTTTGTACATGTCACTTATGTGAATTGAATAAATTTTTATATGTGTGAAATAAGTGTTTTTTTGTGGGAGCTTTGTGCTGCATAAAGTTTTTTTGGGTTTTCTACACCACAGCTCTTTGTTTAAACTTGTCCCAACGAAATAGTTATGGTTGTGTCGAGAGAATTGTACTTACGTACGGTATTTTCAAAAAAGGTAATTCTGAATGAACATTTAATTGGAGAAAGCACACAACATATACTTTTTAGAATGTTGAGTATGTGGGAATATCGGATGTTCAACCTAAATCGAATGCTTAATACTCTTAATATGTTGTTATTGGATGAGAAGGTATGTTACTATTAAACCTTATAACTATATTTTCATGCTATTATTTTAAGGTAATTTATTTTCTTGTAGGGAACTGTAATTTAAGCCACCATCTACTATCGACGTATCTACAAATTTAAAGATATCCTCAAAGAAGGGTATATATATGCACTTAACAATTTTGAAGTTGTTTTGACCTCCAGTCGTTATAAGATTCCGGACCATCCATTTACCATACAATTCATGGGTACAACTGAAATCATGAAAGTGCCTGAAGGTTTTTGTTATATCGATTTCCAGAAGTTCAGGATACAACCATACAGAAAGTTCTTCAAATTTGTGAATACCAATATGCATTTGTTTGGTAATTTTTGTGTATCGTAATATATTTGTTTAAGTTGTTCCAAATTCTAAATATTGGTTGCTATGAATGGAGTAGATCTAGTGGGAGAAATACTATGCATTAGAGGTTCAAATTTGGAGGTTCCTACTTCAACCCAGAAGATCGTTCTAATTCTGTTGCTGCAAAAGTATGTTTCCAATTGCAATGTTTATTTATTGAGTGAAAGGTGATAATTTTAAAAATGTTTCGCTTTCACAGCAATAAGACAGCCCGAGTTAGGTTGTGGGATGAACAAGTATCTAACTTTCGTAAGATATTTAAGGTTTATGGAGAAAGAAAAGGCATTGTTGTATGCACTTGTTTGAATCGAAAAATGGTTGGAGGTAAGTAAGGATTGTTTTGTGATTTTGTACTATGTATATTGTCCATGTATATATAACAATCATGTATCTCAAGGAAGCTCTTCCTGAACTACAGTGGAGCATCAAAAATTTATAAGGACTGTGAGTTAGACGTGGTGGTTGGTTTTCTGAAATGGAAAAAGAGTGTACTCCATGGGACACACATTTGACTAGAGTGAAGAAGTATGAGTTAATGAGGAGAGGTCTTACGTATTTAGTTGTTTTTTGTCCCTGTTTTTTAAACCGATAAGCTAGACACAAAGTATTTGTAAACAGTTTAGTAGAAGATTCATTCAAGATTTTTGTTCTATGTCTTAGTTGTATATTTTCTTTGAAACCTTTCCAATAATCAAATAAATGTTAGATTTTAGTAAATTCCATGCGTATAAAGAGTGTGATGAATTGACGATATAGCACTTTAGTAAGTATGTTGTGGTAATATATAGTTTCAATAGCACGTGAAGGTCATGATATGATATACTAATAATATAATTACTGTTTAGTAGAACCTTTCTTTTATTTTAAAGTAAAACACTGGAACAACTTATAATTTGGGAAAAAGTATCCATGGCTATTTTAAGTTCGTTAACATAAACAAAACCATAATAAAAGAGCAGCCACTCACACATAAGAGTCTAGCTTATTTGTCTACTCGGGGCCGTTTGGTCATCTTTGGGACGTTGTTGGCAGTAGATAGTAAATCATCTTTAGCCTTACCTTTTCTAACCACAGGGGGAATAACAACGTCAACATCTTTCGAGGTGGATTGTTGTTCAAACTGTTCTGAGTCAATTCCAATAGTGTCTGAAAGAACACGTGATACTGAGAAAGTCTGGCGAAATGCTTGGAAATTGTATGTCGTCACTTTAACCTAAAATTTCCATGTCTGTCCAATGATGACTATAATAGATTCGAGAATTTTTGGTTCCATTTCATGCTCCTGGGTTTCATCACCATCCTAGGAAGTGAAAACAGGGTCTTTGTCAATCTAGGTAATGGTACCATAAAGAGAATTTTGGCTGACTATAGTTTTGTGGGTGTAGGTGTGAAAGCCTTGGCATTCCAAAGCGCAAAGTAAAAGATATTAAACTATTTTTATGATGGTAAAAAAGAGTGAACAATCAGGCACTGTAGACCTAAAATTAAAAGTATTGAAACTATTTTTTGCAGCACTTGAGCAACAAATATAAATTGTTGAGATATGTGTGCATACCTTAGTGATTTCATTTAAGATGTCGCATGCTCTTTTCTCTACAAAGTTTGTTCCCTCACGTTCAAAGACCACAAAAATGGCAGTGTCTTTGTCTTTATCACATATTGTTAGCTCAATTCGGTATCTATTGGGAAAAATGTAGAAATATTTACAAGTTTTGGCCTCTTTTGTAGACTTTGGCACAAAATTTTGAATAAAAAGGGGTCAATTGTAGAGGGCAAACCTGATAGGCCAACATTATTAGTTTTCTTACAACTGTTGCAATATAGTGATGTCTCTGTTTCCCCCAATATCCTGTTGCAACTGCTGCAGGAAATGTAATACCAACTGTTTTGTGGTTGAATAGCAATAATTGTAGCCACACAGATGAAGCTTGCTGCCTATTTGGACAGTAGATTATAATTTATCAAGAGTGACCAAAGTGTAATGTCATGAACATCGTATAGCCAAAATTTTATTTTCGTGTTTGATTTATTTGGTGAGAAATTGCAGTGGACATGTTTGAATCAAATTAATTTGGTATTATGACGTATAGCTGGTAAGGTGTTAATTTATCTTTTACATGTGTAAGTAAAGTTGTAAAATATACATGTGGAGTTTCATTTTCAACGAACTGGTTCAGTTTTTTGATAGTGATAGTCTCAAATTTTGTAATCGCAGAGGATGAGCTAGTGATAGTAAGGGCATTGGTGACACTTTCACTTATGCTGCTGTGCAAAATTTTTATTAGTTGTTGTGGTCCACATGTGTGAAATTAAATTTGGTTTAGACAGTAGAATATACCTTGCAAGGAGTTCTTTTTTTTATTAACATCTGTGTCATAGCAGAGCCTTGTAGCTGTGGTGGAGCTGAGAGTTAAAACAGCTATGGAGTCACCCAAAATATTGGCAAAGTTAAGAAATTAATCGTTCATCTAAACTATTTTTCAAACAGTAGAGGATAGGGTGTACTTTGAAAAGTTTTTAGGTTTACTGTAGTGATGAGTAGGACATTTGGCTTCAACCCTGTCTGATTCCACCGATTTCTAAATTGCCCAGCAGAGTTTCCCAATAGAATAATGTAGATGGTTTCACCACTGCGTGTTAGTAATTGTATTTTCAGGTTAGTTGCTATGAGTAGTGGAAAAAGTGGTAACCAGAGAGGTAAAATGACTTACATTTTTTGTAGTAGGTGTATTAAAACTCGATCATCTGTTCTTGTGGTGGGCTGTGGAGATGCACCATCCGTTGCACTGGGGGATTGTATAATATCAATTTGATAAGGTTTATCGTGCTTATTACATCTACAATGTTGATGAGTGTGAAGTACAGTTCTTTTGTAATGCATTTATAAAGGGTGAATAATGTAGTGTGTAGGTGATTACCAAAGAGATGAGTGTTGGTATCTGCAAAGGAGGAGAAAGTTGGCAATGTTTGGAGTCTGAACTTTTGTTCAGCAATAGAGTGGTTGTCCTCAGGAAGACGTTCCAGCGTGGTTTTTTTCGTGAATAAGATGGTATATTTGGCATCCGAAACTTTGAAGAATTTCTTTGGTGGATTGAGCATGAAGTTTTTGATGTAGTAAACTGTGTTGGCCTTCAAGGTATTGGTGTAGCAGAATAGCCGATTTACTGAAATAAAGGCCTTAGCTACATTAGCCTGCAACCATTTGTTTAGATATAAAGAATATAATATGTAAATTTCAGAGTTTTTTTTTTGGTAAAGTACCTTGGAATCCAGAAGTAGTAATTCAATTCCCATGAGAATGTTGTCCTTCTTTGGATTCCTTGCTTTCCAATGGTGGACCAGGCGGATTAGAATTTCTTCATTGCAGAATTGTTCAACTATGTTATCTAATATTTCAAGAGTCAGTGGCTGAGAACGTGAAGACTTTTGTGTGTCCATTGGTGTTTCTTTCGTAGTTGGTAGTATCGAATGAACCGAAACCTTCTTTTTATAGTGCCTGTAAGTAGTATTTGGTATTTATGAGGGCTGTTTAATTTTATATTAATAGTAGAATGTGGAAAGAGTAGTGGAAAAAGTAGTAAAGTTTGGGTGAGTAATGACAAAAATCAAGACTTAATAATTACGTGGAGATGTATGAGGGAAGGTGTAAGGAAATATTTGAATCATTTTGTTCGTCGGCTGTTTGGAAACAACCATAAGAGCTGAATAGCAACAAAGAAAATCAATAAGAGAGTCGAATTAGCCTACTCGTGAGGATTGCAATACCATCGAATGTGATGAACACCTCTTGACCTCCACCACCAACATCAGCCATTGACATGATTTTGTTAGGCAAAACCTGAGACATGTTATTGACATCAAATGGTGCTTAATGTAAAATAGGTGAAAGTAACATGGAAGTGGGAAAACATTTGAATATGGATGTCACGCTTTTGGTAAGTAATTCGAGAATCTTACACTCTTCGCCACTGATATTCAGTCGGACAAATACGTTCAAGGGTTATCTGCCTATGTTTCCAACAATACGATTAAGCATATTTGCAATCTATGAAGCAAATGTTATTAGGAAACAACATAAATTTCCACAGCCATATTTTTCAAGTTTCTATGGTTTAAACTTATCAAATACTCACGTGTAGACGGATCCCACTATTCTGATTTTACCTTGAAAGAGATCTACGACAACGACGTACCAATAGAAAGCCTACCCTTCTCTTTCAATACACACCAAAGAGAACATTTACCTTCTCATCACTAAAAGTTTCCATCGTCACACCAGCTGAGCAAACCAAACAATTTCAAGAGTTAGAAATAATACATGTTATAGGTAATCCGTAGCACACTCAACAAAGATTAAGAGACACAATGGCCAGATTATTACAAAAATAAAGGCATATCGTAATGGGAAGATTTTTACAGGTATGCCAGAAATTAATCAAATAAAACCAAGAAGACTGAATCACATAGTTATATAATCTCACGGGGTTTTTTTTGTAGGTAGTTTGTAACTTGAACTATATAATTTGAGAACCTAAAACCAATTACAAATGAAACCAGCGTAACTTGAAAGATGAGTAGATATGAGTAAGTCATAGATATGAGAAAGCATCCTCTCCTTTTATTTTGCTTTTTTCATATTCTGATAAGTACTACGGTAATAGATAAAATCACAGAGGGTACAAAGTAAGCAAGTAATGTAAGAAAATATAAAGATAAAAGAGAGTTAAGAAAACACCAGCCTATTGTTGTTTTACTTGTTTAAACTTGTTGGAATTAATCAAAGTCTTCATCATATTTTATACGAAGTCTTTCGTATAATATCTTTCGTACTTTAGGATTCGTATAAACTATAGTTTTTATTTGAATAAACGAATAGGTATATGTATAACCGAATGTGTGTGTGTGTAAAAGGATGTGTCTTTAGGTTTAGAAGACATAACCCTTCGTGTATGTGTGTGATTGTAACTACAAATACTTATGTTGTTGATTAATAAAGTAAGTTGTTTTTGCTGTAACAAAATCGTTACACACAAGTAAAAGGAAGAGCAATACTCTGTTTTAAAACAGAGTAAAACCGCGAAAGTAAGAGGAGAGAAGAGTGTTTCGATTTCGCGAGAGAAAGAGAGAAAACAAACTTACGTTTGTTTGTTGTCCGATCCAAATAGAAGAAGAGAATTCGAAAGTTCAATAAAACTGATACGACCACAAGAACAAGTCTCTCCCTCATCCATTCTGATACTCCTCCTTAACCCACTTTTGGCAGCAGCTCTGCAGAACACTACATCATGTAAAGAACTTTAGAGAACTAAAGCAAATATAAGCTACCTACATCATTTCAGCAATGAAGCTTAAACCACCAGGTGTAATGACAGACCTAGCCAATAGATACCTAGTAAGGACGGGTGTTGCACTGTACTCGTATGTTAAATTTTTTCAAATGTCTGACCAAGCAGAATGTGATCATTTGTCTAAAGGATATTATTTGAGCACTGCAAGGATACACAAATAAAGAGAGTTGTATTGACCAAAGAAAGACGAAAAGCAATCATATAGCATTGATAGTGAAATAGTATTTAGTTTTATATACCATAAGATCCATGTGAGCGACACTATTTGAGTGGAAATCGTTAAGAGCGAATAACAATTGTGCCAACCATTTAAAGAGTGTCTACATAATATCACATATAACTTTTTTTCATGATCAGAAAGATAGTAAGAATAATAATAGTAAGAGAAACATAATAAACTCAAGTAGATTAATAAGTATTTAAGTAGTTCAAACAGTTAAATGAAAGAAGTATAGTAGCTCAGACGGTTAAATGAAAGAAGTATAGTAGCTCCAAGTTTTGTTAGTTTTGAATTTTCATCGAAGTAGTTATGTAGAATTTGAGTTCTCACAGACAAACGAATGGTGACATTATGCAGAGAATTAGTCCAAGTAAAGCTTCGAAAGGAGTAACTTGTGTTGATATTGTGTGTGATCGAAAATTTGACAGTAAAAGAAACCTTTTTGGTCATTGAGTTGAGCAATAACGCCTCTGGTGTCACGGTTACTTGAATGCCCAATGGTGGCTCCAGTACTACTTTGTATTACTTGTTTAAACTGATACGACCAGAAGAACAAGTGTCTCCCTCATCCATTCTGATACTTCTTCTTAACCCACTTCTGGCAACAGCTCTGCACAAAGTCACACAACATCATGTAAAGAACTTTAGAGAACTAAAGCAAATATAAGCTACCTACACCATTTCAGCAATGAAGCTTAAACCACCAGGTGTAATGACAGACCTAGCCAATAGATACCGACTAAAGACGTGTGTTGCACTATACTGCTATGTTAACTTTTGAGTGAAGAGTAAGACTGTTTTTGTCAAATATCTGACCAAGCTGAATGTGATCATTTGTCTAAAGAATATTATTTAAGCACTGCAAGGATACACAAATAAAGAGAGTTGAATTGACCAAAGAAACACGAGAAGGAGTCATATAGCATTAATAGTGAAGTAGTATTTAGTTTTATATACGATGAGATCCATGTGAGCAACACTATTTGAGTAGAATTGTTAAGAGCCAATAGCAATTGTGCCAACCATTTCAAGAGTCTCTGCAGAATATCACATACAATATTTTCATGATCAGAAAGATAGTAAGAATAATAATAGTAAGAGAAACATAATAATAAACTCAAGTAGATTGATAAGTAGTTAAGTAGTTCAGACGGTTGAATGAAAGAAGTATAGTAGCTCATACGGTTAAATGAAAGAAGTATAAGAGCTTCAAGTTTTGGTACTTTCAATTTTCATCGAAGTAGTTCTGCAGAATTTAAGTTATCACAGAAAAACGAATGGTGACATTATGCAAAGAATCACTCCAAGTAAAGCTTTGAAATTAGTAACATGTGTTATTATTGTGTGTGTACGAAACTTAGATAGTAAAAGAATCTTTGGCTTCATTTTCATCTCCATGCTTTTCTGTGGGACTGAACCGCATCACACAAGGGAACTCCAGAGAGACAATGGCTATTCCATTGTCCAAATGTAGCAGGTCAACATGTTAACAAATCCCTTGTTAAAGAAGACTTGCATTATCATGGAATCTTCAGCTATGGAATAATCGAATGACAAATTATCTGTTTTCACGCAATTTTAAAAAATCTCCTAAAATATCAACTTTAAATGCTCTAAGAAAGTTTTAGGAAGTTGTTGACTCTTCTGTTTGTTTTAGCATTTCGATTATCGTCTTGTTGCCATCTTGATTTAATGATCTATCTAAGACTTCTTATGTGGTTTCTTTCACTCATTTTGAAATTATATTAAACTTGAAGGAACATAGCAAGTTGTTACTCTAGTGTTTTCTCAGTACCGTACCTCACTTGGTAGGTAAAAATTGACTATGCGCTTGTCAAACCAAGGTGCTCTCCATAGTAATCATCATGCAACGTTGCATAGTAAATTCTACAGCTTCGCATATAACATCACATACTTTCGTCGCCCATGAAAAATGATCACCAAATCTCATTGCCTTCTAAAAACAAAGTCCAAAAAAAAGAAAAGGAAAAGGTAGAAGCTTTAGTTTTATCGATCACAACATCTCAAACTATAATCACATCGGAAAACCAAGAATCTAGGTTCTTCATCAAGCGTTTTTGTTATTGAAAATCCAAGACGTGGAGAGAATTCAAACAGAACTAAGACCAAGATGGCTTGAAAAGTGCAGACTCACTTCAACAGAAAAAAGCAGCACACGAAAAGATGATGTTCATTCATTCATCCATGAACCAATGTAAGCTGATTTGATGTATTACCCAACCCAACATTGAATTTTTTGGATCATAGTGTGAGATTGAAATCCAGTTTGTAAATAATTAGGAAAGAAGAGTAAGATCTTGGGAAAGAGGAGAAACAAATATCATATAGCTGACTCTTTAGTTCATGAAACAGGCCATATAAATATGAAGTGTGTGCTTACCTTTTATAGAGCAGCAGACTGTCTGGCGTATACATCTGTTCCAGAACGCTGTTATCTTTTTTTCT
Source organism: Lepidium aucheri (assembly GCA_900406435.1). Lineage (NCBI taxonomy): Eukaryota > Viridiplantae > Streptophyta > Magnoliopsida > Brassicales > Brassicaceae > Lepidium > Lepidium aucheri. Next base: position 16,924 of record OVBA01001189.1, read on the forward strand.
AAACTTTTGCAGAAGGGCAATAATAGAGAAGTGAGAATACAATAATTTGAAGAAAGCACGACACATCTAGCATGTATTTGTCTATGTAATTCTCAAAAATACCTCCAAAGTCCCTAGAATATTCCCTAGCATTCTTCTGTTCCTATTAATTAGTTTAGGATCCTCATTATAAGGTAAAACCCTTGGTGCATGCTCATTAAAAGCACAACAACAACGACTATTGAGTAAACACTCCGTTCTTTATCGCGAGAAACAAAGGAGTGTCGGACTGATCACCTTCCTGCTCCCTCATTGTTCTGCATCCCTCTGGGACCAACTTCCACGATGCTGACAAGATAGGTTCTTGTCACTTTGACCGGATAGAAGTCTCTCCGTAATCTGAACAGGATATAGAATTAAAACATCGTTGTCGTTTGAGATTTTTAAAATGAGAATGAGATTGAGGTCAAGATAATACCTCGCGCTGTTGACAGTGAAGCTCATCAATCTCATGTCGTAGCTCTGCCGCTGTCTTCTCAAAGGTTGTGGTGGTGTCTCCCATCAACTTACAGGTAATTTGTTTCTGTTGAGAAGAGTAATCAAAGACTGTAACCAGACCGGAAACAAAACTTTAAAATCAATTTGATAAGCCTAAGCTCACCACTAAGAATACGGAGAAGGGATAGAGAGAGATAGGAGATAAGAGAAGATAATATTGATTAATCTGAATGATGCCTAATAATTTAGGGTCCAGAGACCACTTTACATCTTAGCAAAACGGCAACGTACTACTGAACATAAATATTATTGGAGACTATCGAAACTTCCTATTTAATTAGAGTCTTTACTACTGAATCTTCATACTTCCTCTTAGCCACTTTCATTTGTCTGTTCCCTGCTTAAACCACCATCTGGTACTCCTCATTTTGATCTCTGTTTCCTTGTCATGAAAGCTAATGGAACAGCCAACCTATCAATACCTCCCCCAATAGAAGTCACCTTGTCCTCAAGGTGGAAATGTGGGTACTTTTGCTTTATCTCACTTGTTGGTTCCCAAGTATTCTCTGGTAACCCTTTCCACTTAATGAGTACCTCGGCCCCTCATTTTCTTTCTGACCTCCTAACTTTCAATACCGATTCTAGTTCAGTTACCCATTCCATATCACGAGATAAGATCTGCGGAAGTGGCTGAGCCACTTTTTCAACAGCGACTGCTTTCTTTAATTGGGATATGTGAAAAACTGGGTGAATGGAGCTGTGTGGTGGAAGCTCTAAGCGGTAAGCCACACTGCCTATGCATTTCTCCACCTTATACAGCCCAAAGTATCTAGGAGCCAGTTTTTCATTATGCTTTTGAGCTACTGTTTTCTGTCGGTAAGGTCTCAGTTTCAGATAAACCGCATCCCCTACACTGAACTCAAGTTCTCTTTGATGGTTATTGGCTGAGTCTATCATTCGTTTCTGTGCATTGTTCATATTGACCATTAATTCATCCAATAATCCATCTCTCTGTTGCAGTATTTCCTCTACCTGAGCATTGGCAGTTGGGTGATCCCCATATCTCAAAATTCTGGGTGCATCTCTACCATATACAGCTCTGAATGGTATTGTTTTAATTGCTGAGTGGTACGAGGTATTGTATGAGTACTCTGCCCACGCTATCCATTCCATCCATGTTCGAAGTTTATCACCTACAAAGCACCTGAGATATGTTTCCAAACAACGGTTTAGAACTTATGTCTGGCCATCTCTTTGTGGATGGTAAGCTGTGCTTTTGTGCAGTTTGGTTCCTTGAGCTTTGAATATTTCTGTCCAGAAGTTACTCATGAAGACCTTGTCCTTGTCAGACACTATACTCTCCGGAAACCCGTGTAAACGTACAACTTCCCGCAAATATACAGCAGCCACAATACTAGCAGTGAAAGGGTGTTTCAAAGGCAGAAAGTGTGCAAATTTACTCAACCTATCCACAACAACCAGAATGGTATCTTTACCTTGAGATATCGGTAGTCCTTCCACAAAGTCCATACTTATATTGAACCAGATTTGCAATGGTATTGGAAGGGGAGAGAGTAATCCCACTGGTGTTAATGTGGAATACTTGCTTGTTTGACAAATTGCACACTGCTCAATGAACTTACCAATATCCTTCTTCATTCCTTTCCAATAAACCTCTTTAGCCATTCGCTTATATGTTTTTAATACTCCTTCGTGACCCCCCATTGGACTGCCATGAAACTGTTTCAACAACCCGACTATTAAATTCGACCCTTGTGCAATTACTGCTGCATCTTCTTTATACAAGACTCCATTAGTCATCCTAAACCCAGCAGTTTTCAACCCTTCTTCTTGCAACTGTTCAATAAGCTTCTTGCAGTCTAAATCATTCACCACTTGCCTTTTTACTTCCTCTATATCTAGAGAGTTAGGTGCTATCAGTTGAAGCTGGTTTAAGGCTTCGAAATCCTGTCTAGATAAGGCATCTGCAACTATGTTTTCAGATCCTGGCTTATATTCGATAGCATATGTCAGCCCCCCCTAGACGAGCTGCCCATTTCTATTATTCTCCTATCAGATTTTCTGATCCAGAAGGTACCTTCAGCTTTTCTGATCTGTGCGGATGATAAATTTCCTGCCCATTATGTAATGTTTATATTTATTGACTGCAAAGACTATTGTCAATAACTCCCTTTCATATACCGACTTAGATCGATCTTTGTCAGAAAAAGCTTGGCTAATAAAAGCCAAAGGTCGGTTTTTCTGTGATAGAACAGCTCCTACTCCTGCTTCAGAGGCATCTGTTTCTATGACAAATTCTTTATCAAAATCTGGGAGACTAAGTGTTGGCAAATTAGCCACAACTTGTTTTAGTGCCTGAAACACCTTGCTAGCTTCTTCATTCCAGGAGAATGCATTCTTTTTCAGCTGTTAGGTAAGTGGTCTTGCAATTTTTCCATAGTCTTTAACAAATCTCTTGTAGTAACCAGTTAGCCCCAAAAATCCCCTTAGAGTTGTTGCTCCTTTCGGTTCAGGCCATCTTGTCATTGCTTCTACCTTAGAAGCATATGCAGAAACTCCATCCTTCGATATCTCATGACCCAGATATGCTATCTTTTTCTGGCCAAAGGAACACTTCTTCACCTTTACATAGAACTTGTGTTTTCTCATCATGTTCAACACTGCCTTCAAATGCTTAATATGCTGTTCCATGGTTGGGCTGTATACTAGAATGTCATCGGAAAAGACTACCACAAACCTTCTAAGATACGGTCTGAATACGCCATTCATTACGCTTTCAAACATAGTTGGCGCATTTGTGAGGTCAAAAGGCATAACTAGGAATTCATAGGGGCCCTCGTGTGTCTTAAAGGCCGTCTTTGGAACATTCTCTGATCGTACCCTGATTTGGTGATATCCTCGAGTTTAGAGAATATACAAGCCCCTTTAAGCTCATCCAGCAATTCTTCTATCATTGGAATAGGATATCGGTCAGGTACTGTGGCTTTGTTTACTGCCCTGTAATCGACGCAGAACCTCCAGCCTCCATCCTTCTTTTTGACCAACAAAACCGTACTCGAAAATGGACTTATACTTGGCTGTATTATCCCTGCACTCGCCACCAGCTGCTCAATCTCATTCTTCTGTTTAAATGAATACCTATATGGTTTGCAGTTAATCGGTGAGGTTCCTTCCTTAAGAGTAATTGCGTGTTCTCGAAAACTTGAAGGAGGTAGCCCTTCGGCGTTTTGAAAACATTTTTGAAGGCACTCAACAAGCTTCCAACTTCCTCTGCTGGGAACTGTTTTTGCAGTTCAATACTATTCTCAAACAACGTTGACAGCTCCACCAAACAAGCAATCTCCTTATCCTTAATGCTTTTCTTGAGTGACTTAAGTGAGACTTGTCGCTTTTGTAGGGAAGGTTCTCCATTGAATGTTATCCACTTTCTATTCATCTAGAATTTAAGCCTATGAAGTCCCCAATTGCATCTCGTTTCTCCAAGAGAAGCCAGCCATGTATAATCGAGTATTAAATCTGTGCTTCCCAGTCCAAACAGCAAGTATTCCTCCGATAGTTTAACTCCCTACCAGCATATCAAACTTGCACTTACCTTGTCCTTTCACATACTGACCTGTCCCAGCTCTTACCTTAAATTTTGGGGTTGTATCTACCACTAAACTCAGCTTCTGTTGCAGAGTAATTGATACAAAATTGTAGGTTGCTCCTGAGTCAATTAACACGATCACCTCAACACCGTGAATAACTCCTCTCACTCTCATTGACCTGTCTGTTGCAAAACCAGCCAGAGAAAACAAACAGAGATCCTCTTCCTGCTCAATTTCCTCTTCTACAAATTCAGAGTGGGGTCTTTGTTTATCCGTGTTATTCTATGCTAATTCATTTTCAGCTAACTCCAAGGCTCTCAACTTCTGTGTAGTTAAACACTTGTGCCCCATAAAGAACCGTTCTCCCCAGTATCGACATGGATTGTTTATTTTCTTGACTTCAATGAGCCCCGTGGAGCTCTTCGCGTCTTTGTTACTCTCAGAGCTTTTGTGATCATTAATCTCTCCACTGCTACTTCTATTATACTGACTGCTACTTTTGCTACTCGAGAACCGATTATTGCGCTTTGAAATGTAGCTTTGTTCATCAGCCAAAGCTTCTACCGTCAATGTCATTTCCACTAAATCCTCAATTCCTTCTGGTTTACTTATTACCACCTTCTCTTTCAGACTATGTTTCATTCTACTCAAAAAAACGACTCCAACAAATCCATGGGAATATGAGGAGCTTCCCCTGATAATTCTCCGAACTTCTCCACATAATCAGTCATTGATCCATACTGTTTCAGCTTAACTAACTGATCCATAACATCATACCCTTTTTTGCTTTGAATCTCTTCCTGAATCTGTTTGTAAAATCCTTCCAATCAACATAATCGTTTTTGTCATGTGTGTTTATGGACCAAGTTGCAGTGCTTCCCGTAAGACATGGCAAAGCCTCATTGAGCTTGTCTTCTTCTGGAGTCTGATTGTGGATGAAGCATTTTTCAACTCTGTAAATCCAATATTCTGGATTCTGACCTTCATAAAGTGGAAGTTCTCTAGTTTTCTTAATCGGACCTGAATTCTGTTCACTCTCTCCTTTTTGTGTGCTACCAGAAAAATCAAAGGGTTTAATCGCTGGAGTTGGCAATAGCCCATCATCTTTTCAAATCGGAGATGGTAAAGTCAGTTCTGGTGTCTCCTTACCTTTTCCTTTCGCCATCGGAGATGTGTTTCTGCTTGGAGATGGTGTGTCTTCTACAAACAAGGCTTTGTTCGTCTTTTGCATGTGAACCATCACTTCTTTCATCCACTCTATCATCCACGCCATATCCAGATCTATCTTCGTCATCTTCTGATCTAGAGATCCGATTTTTACATCTGTGTGGCGTTGATACTTGGCGACATTTTTCTCCAACGCAACAATATGGGCCTCAATGTTTTGAGTTTGGTCTTGTGATATCAATGAAGCCATAGAATCTGCAGCTCTAGTGTCTTTCGAGCCCATTACTGTAGCTCTTGATACCAAAATAATAAGCCTAAGCTCACCACTAAGAATATGGAGAAGGGATAGAGAGAGATAGAAGGAGATAAGAGAAGATAATATTGATTAATCTGAATGATGCCTAATGTTTTAGGGTTTGGAGTTTACCCAGAGACCACTTTACATCTTAGCCAAAACGGCAGCGTACTACTGAACATAAATATTATTGGAGACTATCAAAACTTCTTATTTAATTAGAGTCTCTACTACTGAATCTTCATACTTCCTCTTAGCCACTTTTATTTGTATGTTCCCTGCTTAAACCACCATTTGCAACTCCTCTTTTTGATCTTTGTTTCCTTGTCATGAAAGCTAATGGAACAGCCAACCTATCATAATTCTGAGAACATAATCAATCCTTTAAAAGTATTAACAGAGCCCATAAATGAACTGCAAAAAGCAAGGATCAATCACCCAAATAAACTGAAACTTGATTTTAAATCAATTTACATTAAAACATAGAAACCTTTCGATTCACCAACTGGAGCTCTGTTTTCTAACCTTCTTGGTCTCCTTAATCTAACATAGAGATCACAATCTTCCGAAGAGCTTGGAGTTGTTTTTCTTCTCCTTCTACTCTAATTTCTAATTTCTTGTACGTCTTATATCTCTTTTATCTCGATTGCATCTTCTATTGTAATATATGAAAGCCTTCTCCGAGCTGAATTCATGCCTCACCAAGGCTCCAGTTTGGCTTTGCCAAATTTTGAGAAGACTTTTGAAGTGGAGTGTGATGCTTTTGGGTTGGGAATTTGAGCTGTGTTGACTCAAGACAAAAGACCAATAGTTTACTTCAGTGAGAAGCTAAGTGGAGCCACTCTCAACTATCCAACATATGACAAGGAGTTATATGCATTGGTTCGAGCCTTAGAAGTTTGGCAACACTATCTACTAGCTAAAGAGTTTTTGGTTCACACCGGTCATGAGACTTTGAAGTATTTGAGGGGTCAGACCAATTTGAAGAAGAGGCATGCAAGGTGGTTAGAATTCATGGAGACATTTCCCTATGTGAAAAATATAAGAAGGGAAAGGAGAATGTAGTTGCGGATGCTCTATCTAGACGGCACAACCTCATTAACATAATGGACGCCATGGTTTTAGGATTTAAGTTCATCAAGAACGACTACAAGGAGGATCCAGACTTTGGATACATTTATCAAGCTTGCAACAAAGGAGCTTTTGGGTCATATTACATCCATGAAGGGTACTTGTTTCTAGAGAAGAGGGTGTGCATACCGCAAGGATCAATGAGGGACTTGATACTTAGAGAAGCGCATGACGAAGGACTTATGGGCCACTTTGGTGTTGATAAGACTCTAGCCATGGTGACCGAGCATTTCTTTTGGCCGCACCTAAAGAGAGATCTGGAACGGCTGTGCATCAAATGTGCTACATATTTGAAAGCCAAAGCTAAGTCTCATCCCCATGGTCTTTATCTTCCTTTACCTATACCTAATGCTCCTTGGGAGGATATTTCTATGGACTTTGTCTTAGGTTTGCCGAAAATCAAGCACAAGGAGTCAATCTTTGTTGTAGTGGATCGCTTTTCAAAGATGCCTCACTTCATATCTTGTGACAAGACAAATAATGCATTACAAATCGCCGATATTTTCTTCAAAGAAGTAGTGCGTCTACATGGAGTTCCAAGGACCATTTTCTCCGATCGAGATGCCAAATTCATGAGCCACTTTTGGAGGACTTTGTGGCGTAAACTAGGCACCAAACTGCTCTTCTCAACCACTTGTCATCCTCAGACCGACAGCCAAACTAAGTGGTAAACCGTACTCTAGGTACCTTACTTTGAGCTATGGTCGGTAAGAACTTGAACAATTGGCTTTCATGTTTACATATGGTTGAGTTTGCTTATAGCCGAGCTAACCATTCTTCTTCTAGTTTTCACCATTTGAAGTAATGTATGGTTTCAACCCTTTGACGCCCATGGACTTTACACAACTTCCTCCATGCCACTACCTTGACAAGGATGCAAGTGCGAAGGCCGAGTTGGTCCGCAAGCTACATCTCAAGGTCAAGGAGAATTTGGAGAAGAAGTCTGAAGCAATCAAGCAAAGAAAAGACAAGAGGCGCAAGGCTGTGACATTCAAACTGGGAGATTAGGTTTGGGTGCACATGCGTCCAGAGCGGTTCCCGAACAAGCGCAAGTCCAAGCTCTCACCACGCGGTGATGGACCGTTCTGAGTGCTAGAACAGATCAACGATAATGCATATCGTTTAGAGCTGCCAGGGTAGTTCAACATTTCTTCAGGTTTTAATGTTGTTGATCTCTCCCCTTTCCATGTAGAGAATGACGATGCACCCATGATGGAGCATCTTCAATAGGGAGGGAATGATGAGGACATTAAGCCGGTTGAACCAATCAGGCCAATGACCAGAGCTAGAGCACGCAAGCTTAGGGAACAACTAGGAGAAGCAATAGCTGACGTCTTGAGCAAGGAAGATGATGCTCCCTCACCGGACTGCACCAAAATCGACAAGAGCTATGTAGAAGTCCTTTCGAGAAGAGCGGAGAAGGCCAAGAACTCAAACCAAGACCAAGCCACACATCAAGAAGAGAACCAAGACATTCAAGACATTCAAGTAGCTGATCAAGAGGGCCAAGAACCGTCAAGACTGGAGCTGGAAGCAACCAACAAGGCTTGGCTTTTCATCTGGTCCAACAAGGTATGTTTTATGTTCAATTTAAATATCTTTGCAGGTCCACCAAGCCCAATGGCTCCAGCACCTTAGAATAGAAAGTCTTAGAGTCCATAGGTTTTTATTTTCGTCTAATAAAGTGGACCAAGGCTTCAACTTAAGAAGCAAGGCCACAACCAAACTCTAAGTTAGCATTTTGTTATTTTGTTTCTTGTTTGTTTGTTAATGGGCTGCGACCCATCTTCTACTTGTTTTCTTTTGAGTTGAGTCGGCCTTAGGGCTAGCTGATAGGACCATTTATAAGGTCCCCTTGCAGCCGTGTAACATTCAATTTTTGGACATATAAATAAAGATCAAACCTTCTTCCATAGAAACCTAGCGGTTAGAGAGCTTAGCCGCTTGTCTAGAGGTTCAAACCACACGTTGAGATCTTGAGAGGATTCCCCTTGATCGAGAGTGTGTTCGAGTGTATCAAGAAGCCTACCATTCCGCTGCATATCATCTTTTTATCAAAGGAAGTACACACGGTTCCCTTCGATCAAGAATCCATTCCCATCAACCTTAGAGAAGCACCTTGAGGCATGTATCACAATGACTTGAGTAGCTTGTCGTCTACATATACTTCCATTTTTTGCCCGAGTTGATCGGCGAACAATTTGTTCACGAGACACTAGTAGGTAGCTCTAGCGTTCTTCAGTCCAAATGGCATTACTTTGTAACCATAAGTACCCCGTTCCGGGATGAACAAAGTCTTCTCCATACTGTCGGGAGCATTTGAATCTGATTATATCCCGAGAAAGCATCCATGAACGAAAGAAGTTCATTTCCAGTTGTTGCTTCGACGATTCGGTCGATACTCGGCAATGGGTAGCTGTCTTTTGGACAATCTTTGTTGAGATAGGTAAAGTCTACGCAGACTTGCCATTTTCCATTTTTCTTTGGAACAACTACCGGATTGGCTAGCCATTCAGAATATTAAAATTTGGTGATATATCCGATTTCAATTAGCTTTTTGACCTCTTCAATTACGGTCTTTGTTCTTTCTGGCCCAAGCTTTCTTCTCTTCTGTTTAATCGGCTTATATGTCAGGTCGACGTTTAGCCTATGACTTGTGATTGTCGGGTTAATTCCAGGCATGTCACTTGGTGACCATGCGAATGTAGTCACATTCTTTTCAAGGAGCTAAATCAGCTTCTTCTTAATTGGCTTGCTCAAGTCGATGCCGATGCAAACACATTTTGTTGGGCCGATCAAATCGATGTTGATGAGTTCAACAGTTTATTAGTCTGGTTTCTCAAGAGCAGGTGGTTCGGTTAGTACCCTACTTCCTATTGATACAGTGATCATACATGATTTGTTCCTTAATTTCAACTCGACGATGAAGCAAGTTCTAGCCATTTTCTGATCTCTTTTGGTGTATAGACTCCTTCGTTTATCGGGATTTTAACACATTGATTATAGCTTAAGGGCACAACTTTCGTGTTCCTAGGATCATGGTGTAGACCAGTGGTTTATCTACGACTCAGACTGCTAGCTTCACCATCCCGATCGTATTGATTGTACTTCCATCAAATGCGGTCAAGGTCATGTCCACGGGTTTGAGCTGAACATCCGGTAGTGCCATCTTATCCAATGTCTCTTTGAATATAAGATCTACTGAACTCCACTATCAATGAGAATTTGTGAAACATCACAGTCGACAACTTGGAATTTGACGAGTATGGGGTCATTATGCAGGAAGCTGAGGTATCGTCCTTCTGAGGTATCGTCCTTCAGATTTGCCGACTTGAAAGCAGCCTCTTGTTGCTCAGCTTCTTTCTGCTTCTGCACTTTGTACCTCTGGGTTTCCTCTTCTGGAACCTCTAACTTGCCTTTACTGAACTTCTCAGTGAGGAATTCTTGCAACTGTTTGCACTTTGCGGTCAAATGACCCACTTTCTTATGGAAACTGCAGTACTCATTCTGGTTGTAGGTGTTGTTGAATGACTTGTCATGGGAGATGTTATTCTCCCCAACTTGAAAAGTGGTTGCTGAGTTTGCTTTCCTTCTATTGTGCTGTCTCGGCTTGTAGTGCCCTTCTCTCGGCTCTTTAGTTGTCGAGTTCCGATATGTATCTTGATTCTGTGAGAGGATTTATTTTTACTCTACGTACTCTACATGTCTCCCACTCTGCAAAGGGCGTCGGAGATCGTATTGCGCCTGTTGACGAAAAGGTCCCGCTTAAGTGCCTCATTGGTCACCATTCCAGTTCGGAGGGCTTCAATAGCCATGTCGTCATTAACTTTGGCCTTTGTTAGAATCTTTTTGAAGCGTCCAAGATACAACTTCAAAGGCTCGTCAAAACCTTGCGTTAAGGATCTCAACTCAGCAGCCAAGGTATCTTGTTGACGAATAAGGCGTACTACTTTATAAACAACTCAAAAAGTTGGTTGAAGCTTTCAATTGACCCGGCTAGTAGCTTGGTGAACCATACCAAGGCGTCTCCGATCAAATTCTTTGCGAAGTGTTGACAGTAAGCTGCATCTTCGTTGTCCATGGTGTAGTTTCTACCATTCACCATAACAATGAAGGCGCTCATGAATTCTATCGGGTCCAAATTCCCATCATAGGAGGGGCATGGGAGACATAATCCTCTGTTTACCGAGATTTTTCTCAGTCACGGTGCGAATGGTGAGTTCTATGCCTGAGCTAGGATCCTTCTTACCTCGGGTGCCGAGCTGGTAGTTTGATGGAATTTTGACTTTATGTCGTCCATCATCCTCAATACGGTTACTGCGTCTAATATTACTTGACTATGTTGTTTAGACGTGTTCGGTATGGCAGAATGATCTTGTACTGAGGTGTTCATTAGCTGTGGACTCGGTAAGTCCCTAAATAGTGTTCTTTGAACATTAGCCGATGCTTCTGCGCACAGCCTATTGTCTTGTGTAGTCGGGAGACTAATTTCATTTAAACAAGATTTGAATCTATCGAATCTTTCAGCATTTCTTTGATCAGAAGCTTCATGCTATGCGAACAGGTTTTGCACTAAGGTCCCGAGCATCAGTGATCCCGACGGTGGTTGCGGAAGGTCAATATCTTCCCGAGTCTCTTGTTGGTTCTCTTCCTGAGTTTGAGTTAAATTCAGCGTTGACCCATTCATTAAATCAACGTGCTCCTAAGGGAGAGGTTCCCTCCTTTCCGGTGAGCTGATGGTGATTTCGCCTTCAACCATCTTTCTTCTCTCAGAGTTCTTTCTTGCTTTTGTGAAGATTTCCTTCGATATCTTCCCCACAGACGGCACCAACTGTTGGAATCGGTCTTAGTACAACGATTAATAATACGAAGGCTCCTGATTAAAAGAGTGGAGGAGAATGGGCAAGGACACTTGTATATTAGATTTGGAGCAAGAGCTAACTAGCTTAGAACAAGAAGAGATGATTATCGAATTGATGTTCTTATAAGGCTTTTGTATGCCAAAAATCGAATCCCTTTTTCAAAGGATTGTGTCTCTATTTATAGTTTATAGAGGCAGTTACATGTGTAGAAAATAAAGGAAGATTTACAAATCTGTTGATAAGACTGAATCCGTTACGACTCGTGCTAGATTTGTGGAAGTTTTCCATGTCGGAACAGGAAAACTTCCATTTATCGTTTGCTGATGTGTCATCCTACTTCTCTTCAGGTTCGTGGAACTTTACGAGACAAGACATTTTGCTAACTCGAATATATTATCCGAGTTGAAGACTTAGTGCTTGCAACCAGGTTGTTCTTTTATATTCGACCTGTTATTTTCAGTAGACCGAAGTAGGATCTCGGATTTACCTCCAACAATTTAAACCTCTTGTTATGGTTACTCAAAATAAAGACATATACGATTGTTAAAAGATGCTTACTTTTTAGATTTAACCTTGAATGTCATTATATTTTAGTTTTAGAAGAACAAAAAAAAAACTTCACTACTGGCGAAATAATCAACACATATTAGTATCTAATTATTTAGTGAATCATTAAACAAATATTTAAATACAACATTTAAGAGTGAAGTAACATTGATCTAATGGCAGGTGGTAAATTTATTAAAGAAAAATATCATCACACATTTAGGGATCGAATCCCACTGCATTCATTATGTAGGAACTTGGCTAATGGATCAGCTAGTTGTAGCCCAGTATTTACAAAATAAAATATTTGAGCTTTTGCAATTAGTTAAATATATTACTAATTTTTTTTAATATGTATATATAAGTATGTATATATAATAATGTGAGGCTTGAAAATCTTAATATGATATCCAATTTTTAATTTTTTTACAATGGAAATGTAAACATAAATTATGAACAATAGTGTAAAAAGCGAAATGTACATTGAAATGAATTGCAATTAAAGAAAATTAGTTATATATTAGGGATAAATGTAAAAATACTTTTTTAGGTTTGATATTTTATAAGCTATCCATGTTCTTTTTGTCATTTTTAAAAGAGTCTTTCCTTAATGGGGAAAAACGAATATATCCTCAAATTTCTTTTAACATCTAAATGCGTTTCATTGCATAAATAATTTTTTTGAATACAATGAAAGAACAGAATAATCAACCAAAACAGGAACAAAAAACAGAAGAGTGGATAACAATTATGAGATCCTCGAACCAATTTAAGATAAAATAGGAGCAACAAGTTACTCATTACAATGTTTCTCCAAAAGCGATGAAAGCTATAGAGGCCCTCTAGCAGCAACATATGATGTCAGTCTTGATTGATGAATGACACTGCTAGCGATTTTTTGAGCTACCAAATTGGCTTGATGACTCGAGGTTTTGAAGTCATAGCTGCAAAAGTTTTGTCTTAGCACAACCAGCTGATCCAAAAGGGTACAAAACGGAGGCTAATCCACGGGATTGTTGATAGCCTTCATCACATTTGCGCTTTCCATAGAAAACTCGACTCTTGTGTATGAGATCAAGAGCACTTTGTACTGCCCAAATCAATTCTCGAAAAGACACATTCAACTTTGAAGGGGATGGCCTTATCGCATCCCGTGCATGATGTACCACAATGCCTCGATGGTCACGAGAGATCCATGAAACTCCAACCATAGATTCTGCCTTATATCAAGAGGCACCAACATTGCATTTAATCACATTCTGAGACGGTTTCTTCCATTTGCAAGACCCTATCATAGTACAAGTTGCAGGGTTTGCTTCACCATTCTATTGGCTGTTGGTGTTAAACCAATTTTCAGCATCCTTGAGAACATTGGCAAGTAAGAAGTCAACATCAAGCGTGTTACTTACAAACACTTTCCCATTCCTCTCCTTCTATATTTGCCATAGTATCCATGGGATAGCTCTTTATATAAAATGCCTCCCTGTTTTTGGTCCAAATGGTTTAGAAGAATCTCCATATACTCCACGAAGGAGACATTAGACATACCATTGGTGAAACGCATAAAAGACTTCCTCCAAATCTGTTTTACAAAATTGCATTCCAACAGTACATGACAGATCGTCTCTCTATCTTGGTGATAGATTTGACATTCCGACTTCACATTCATTCTATGTGATCGTAGTGAGTCACCTACAACCAATACATTGGACAAAACTCGCCACATAAAGAATTTAATACTCGACATTGTCTTTAAGCGCGGAATTCTTGCCTTACACTTATTGATCCTTGTAACTTCACGATTATCTGGTGTGGACTATGACACCATTTGTCTTGCAAACCAACTCCCACTACGAACTGAGTACACACCATTCTTGGTATGAGGCCAAATCTATCCATCTTGTTTATCCTTATCAGGCGGGAAGCAGAGAATGCGTTGAACATCATCATCATGTAAGGTTTCCTGAAGCCGCTCAGTATCCTAAAATCCATTTTCCTGCATCGAATCTGACACGTGCATGTTATCATTTATGTTGCTTCCTAAGCTTTTTGGTGGATGAGCCAAATATCAAACTCCCACTTATCATTCCATACACTCGTATTTTGGCCATTCCCAATGGACATCATTAGTCCTTTTTCTAATAACCCAAAACCATAGAGTATGCTCCGCCATGTATAGGAAGGTCTTGAGTCTTGTCTTGCCTCCAAAAAGTTGCTATTTGGAATGTACTTAGCTTTTTACATACGGCTGAGAAAAGAATTAGGTGTCTTCAATAATCTCCAAGCTTGTTTGGCAAGAAGAGCTAGGTTAAAGTCTCCTATGTCTCTAAATCCAAGACCACCTTCTTTTTTGGACTTACATAATTTCTGCCATGAGACTAAATGGATACTCTTCTTATCTTCGCAACTCCCCCAACAGAACTTTGTACTAGCCAAAGTATTTTTCTGACATTGAAATTTCGTCAGCTTGAAGCATGATATTGCATCGACTAGGAGGGCTAGAGCTACCGATTCAATTAAAATCACTTAACCTCCAAGAAACATCTTATCATACCATCCACTAAGTAGAGATTTAAGATGATCTGTTATTAAAAAAAAAGTAGCTCTTTCTTAGAGCCACTAAGACATTCTGGAAAAACAAGGTACTTCCCATCACCACCCTCCTTCGTGATGTCCATATATAAACCAAGAATCTGCTTCATAATAGGGTCTATCTTGTCGCCAAAAATAATAGTGGATTTGTGAAAATTGATCTCCTGTCCCGAAGTTCTTCCATAGATCCGCAGACAACGTAAGACTTATGTTGCTTTGCTTAAAGTGGCTTTACACATATATACTATCGTTTGCAAATAAGAGTTGTTGGACTGATGGAGAATTTCTTGTCAATCGAATCCCTGAGATGTTCCCTTCTAATTTGATTTCTTCATCATATGGATGAGAGCTTTTGCACATTGAATGAAGAGAAAAGGCGATAGCGGATCACCATATCGAAGTCCTCTCTCTGGTTTGATAAATTCATGTGGACAACCATTTAGCAGAATCGAATAGATGAGTGATCTAACACATTCATTCAAAGGGTCCATTACTTGTTAAAATTGAACTTCAAGAGAAGGTTTTCCAAGAAAATCCTCTATCAGTCATATGCCTTAGACATATCCGTCTTGATAACCATAAAATCTTTGTTGCAACGAGGGTTCACCTTGAGGGTGTGCATCATTTCATGTGAAACCAATATATTATGAAAGATAAGTTTTCGAGCCACAAAAGCACCATGTGTATCTGATACAATGTCTGGTAATCACCTCTTTAGTCTTGCGCCCAGGACTCTTAAGACAATTGTATACATTACATAACAAAGGCTAATAGGCCTTAGATCCGATGTTTTTTTTGGATTTTTGACTTTCGGGGGATCAAACATATTGTGTGAAATTCCACTCATCTGGTAAAGAGCCAGAAGCAAAGAATTCCTTGACTTCCTTAGTCACATCCTCGTCAATTATATTTTAATAGGTTTGGAAGAACAAATCCGTCATGCCATCAGCTCCCTGGGCCTTATGAATCTCAATTCCAAAGGTTTTCACTCTAATCTTATCGTTACTCACTACTTTTGTTAACTTCTGGTTCACTGCCTCAGTTACTCGCGGCTGTAGACCAGCTAGAAAAGTATCAGCATATGTTGGTAATGTTGACATGAACATTTTCCTAAAGTACACAATCACCACATCACCTTTTGAGCCCTCAGTGATCTGTTCCACATCATCTTCATCAAGTAAAACAGGGATCAAGTTGTGATCCCATTGTCGTTCTACATTTGCATGGAAAAGTTTGGTCTTACGATCACCATCTTTGATCCACCTCTCTTTACTTTTTTATTTCCAATGCAATTCTTCTTCATTGTAAGCATGAGCAATCTGTAATTTTATCTATTTCAGGGCCTGTAAATCTGAATCTGAATTAACTTTATCCACTTCTCTTCCAATGCTTGTTATAATGGTTCTAACTTCCGCTTGGAGTTACCATCAATATTTCTCTTCCATCAGGATAAGGTTGAGCGGAAATTGGAGATTCTCTTAAGGATATTACCCACAATATATGTAGAAGGTGACCTCCAAGCTTCACGTATAACATCTCTGATCTCAGCCTAGCTGATCCAACGTTGTCAAACAGAAATCTACCTCTTGGTCTCACAGTATCACTAGTAAACTCGATAATCATCGGCCCGTGGTCAAAGCCCAATCGCTCTAGAAAGGATCCTAAAGCCAAAGGGAATAACCAAAACCACTCTTCATTACCAAAAGCATGGTCAAGTCGACACTGTATATACATATTACTTTAACCCATGAAAATTGAGTACTGGAGCATGAATTTTCTCTTAAACCACAATTGTGTATCATATTTTGAAGTGAGTAGAATGTGGACTCATCTCTTCGTGGACCACCGAGCTTCTCTGAGTTGTCAATCAAATCCTTTAAATCACATAAGCAATCCAAGCACCACTTCTAGAACTTCTTATATCCACTAACTGATCCCACACAATTTGTCAATGTTGTCTTATATTGTCGCCATAAACAAATAATACAAAGAATATAATTTCCCCTAAGCTCACTTGGACATCAATGATGCGATTGTTAAATGATAAGACGTGCACATTGAAAGACGATTTCCAAAACAATGCAAAGATTCCTACTCAAACCTTCTCGATCCACAAAAAAAAACCTTTTTTTACCTAGCAATATTTGAATGTTTATTACAAGACTAGAGGAATTTTTAGTTTCTATATGGAACATAAAATCCAAAAAATGAGATCGACTCATCTTTTGCAGGAGTTGAATTGTCAGGGTGTTCTCTAACCCTTGACTTTTCCAGCTACATATGCTCATCTTTGCTCTCCTCATTCGAAGCCACTCTCAGCAGACTGTATCACGTTCGTCTTCTCCTCGGGTTCACACGCTTTCCGTTTTGGTGCAAGTCCAACACTTGTTTATACAGGTTTCTTCTCTCTACACACCATCATGCTTGTTCTCTGGTTTTTATATCTTTTCCATTTATGTGGCCGTCTTCAGTTACGGGTGTATGTGTACTTAACCCTGGATAAGCTGGCAGATGAGGTACCAGCCCAAAAAATCGTTGGGTTAAGAGACAGAGCCTTGCTGGTCGATGGACGAGAAGTAGCCTTCTCTATGGCTTTATCATTACTATTGGAGAGCCTTTTAATAACAGATACTCACTCCACTGACAGTGCTTCCGCTTTATCAGGCCCTTGAGCTCCAGTGAAATCAAAAACAATACCTCTATCTTTGTCCACATCATCTGTTATCGCTACAGGTTTTCCGAGTCTACGGAACTATCTCTGTCCTTGTTCATTACCATCCAGCTTCCAAACTGAACTTTGAACCCTTATATTCTGATTTGATTTCTTAGCTTCATCTGAGACTGAAAGGTAGCAGCAAAATTGATCAAGAACCTATTCAGCTATCTTGGGTATGTGAGTGCGTTCATCGATCCTAATATCATCTTCTGTGAGAATCCCAAAGAGTGGGTTTTCTTGGACCAACTTCTTCTTCACTACTTCCACAACAGCTTTAGACCCTACCGTAGTATTTTCATGCCGGTTAAGAGGGTTAAAGAGACAGTGGATTATATCATGTGTAAGCTGTTGGCAGTGGTAGCAACGCTTACGAATTCTTTCATACTCAAACTTGATGGTAAACGTTTCCCCATTAGGAGATTCAAACGCCCTCGAATTTTTGAGGCCTTTCTTTACATCAACATTTATCTTTTCCCTAATAAAACCTTTACTCTATTACTTCTCTGGATCGAAGACAAGCTCCAGTACTTCTCCAATGGTGCATGTAATCTCCATAAGTATATCTTCATCGTAGCAGTCCATAGGTATGTTGTACATCCGAGTCCAAACCAGAAGTTATTTTAAGTACGCCTCCAATGGTTTCTCAGTCCACTTATCAATCACTATGCTCCAATCATCATATGCCCCAGCTCTTGCATCGAGTATTGCTTGAAGATCTATTTCATGATTGAATATGAATTGGAACTTGTTATTAACCAAAGCGTAAGCACGACATCGATCAAAGACTCTCCAAAGTCTAGGCATACCATGTATGAAGTTTTTCATCTTCTGGTAGCTTGGATTAAGGAGTATCCCCATGATATTGCAGTCGTTCCTCTCTGCAGAACTTATCTTCGAAGACTTTTTAGTTTAAATGGTCTAGCATCTTCTTCATTAAGCGACATGTTCTCAAGAGCTTTGTTCACAACTCGACATAGCAAGAATCAAGCGTTGATAGAGAGATATCAGTAACAGAGCTTGATTTTTTAGTTGTAAAATACTATAGCGGCTAAGTTTTTCGAGTGGATTTTGCAGCTACAACACCAATGTTTAATGTCTTGTGGTAAAAGACAAGGAAAAAAACTTGAAAAAAGAAAACACAATCTAGGGAAAAAAAAGAAATATTCTTGGTAACAAAGCTCTTGTTTCCTAGGTGAAAGACTCTAAGAGAGAAAGAGAGACCTAAGCCCAGACAAGGGAAAATCGTCCTGCGTCAACTGAGATTCGTTTTTTTTTTTCATCTCAAAATTTTCCCGCCAATGTTTTTTTTCATCTCATAATTTTTTTTAACATTTACAAGGTTTGATACAATATCTTATTAAACCTTATAAATAGTATATTTATAAGTTATCTATTAAACCTTATAAAAATTAATTTATAAGTTATTTTATTAAGCCTTATAAGTAAACTATTTTGATTGAAATTAGTAAATCAAACTAAATATTATATACTAAAAAGACTCTTTGGATGCCTAAATCCAAAAGAATGATTATATTAACTCTTGAGTAAACAAACTAAACCCTAATTGGATGCTTAAATCCACGAGAACTATTATAATTTTAAATCTTCAAAATAGTTTATTTATAAGGTTCAATAAAATCAATTATAAATCATAATAAATATATTATCTATTATTGGATCAAACCAAATATTATTCCTAATAGACTCATTTGATGTCTAAACCCAAAAAACTGGTTGTAACTCATAAACTCAGAATAGTATATTTATGAGGTTTAATAAGATAACTTATAAATCCTAATTCATAATCTACTTATTAAGTGTAATAAGATGATTTATAAATCTCAATAATTATACTGTTTAATAAGATTTCTTATTAAATTTAATAATATTTTGGGATAAAAAATGCTGGAAAATTTTTGAGATGAAAAAAAATGACGGAAAATCTTTTGGCGGGAAAAAAAATTATTTAAGAAAAAAGTCATTTTTTGTAAAATAGGAATTTTGAAAAATTAAGGAATATTTTTGAAAAGGGTACAACTGAAAAACATTTATACAAATGAATATGAGTGAAAGTTCATTATTAACAATTTCTTTATAAATTATTACATAAAAGTTTAAGTATTTATTACAATATAGATTTATTGTTTGTATATTTTTATTCATAAACCTAAGATGTCTTGTTAAGTTACTTGGAAATTGTACCTTTAGGATATATAAAGCATTTTGTACTTTAATGTTCAATCACAAGTTTATTATAAAGCTTTGAGAATTCATCCTTCATAAAATAAGTATAAGTTTTGTTATTACTAGAAAACATAGATGAATTAAACAAAAAAATTTATATGATCTTTGAGATGATAAGTCTTTAGATTCGTTCATCTGTTACTTTTTTTAATATCCTTATTAATACAATATATAAATCACTTCTCACAGAACTACTACTCTATTAACTTAACACGTATCTTTGGCCCTAAAAGTACATTTCTGAATCCTCTGCTTTTTCTGTTTTGTTTTTCTATAAATCTTTTTCTTTTAACTTTTTTTTACATTGCTTTTACAAAAAAAAACGCATAGGAAATTAAAAAAAAAAAATGATAGTTTGAAACGATCTACTAAGAACCTTCCTAAAGTGTTTGGCGATCAACTAATGGTGAATACGCCTGTGAGCTTTACTTCAGGTGTCACAAATATTGTTCTCTCTCTCAGTGGCAGCTTCAATATTACCAAAATTTTATCTCTATTGTTCCCAAAAATCAGCGACGAGAACTTCGAAGGTGGATTCCACCAATAGAGTCTGTTTTGAAAGTGAAGAACTTTTCTGATTTTTGTTATTTGAAGTAGCAACTAACATCGGAGCTCGATCGGGAAGGAAAAGGTGGCCCATGTGGTGTCTCTTCGGCAGATTCCCTCAACGATCGCAAAAAGGCAAAGGACGACGGAGGCTCTACAGCAGCGAAATTGGCTAATGTTCTAGGGTTTTCCCAGGTAATGGGCCTCTACTATTTTTATTCGAATTTAGTTTTCTTTATATTTTATTTTTTCTCATATTTACAACCAGGTCAGTTGGGTCCAAGTTGCCCAAAGTATTTTTTCAACCAGAATTTAAAAAACGACCCACTAAACCAATACGTTCTTCACCAAGCTTCCAATAAAAATAACTAGACTAGGCGGTTGGTTTTTTAATCTCTGAATGCACATTTTGTGCTATTTTCCCCACAAAACAACATAAATAATGGATTCTCTAGAAACAAATTGAAAAAGAAAAAGTAGTCAATCTACTCTTCATAAAAAAAACTTACGTAGGTTAAAATTCTTACCCAAGAACTGTAAGCTGAAGGTTGAATAATATTGTGGACCCTTCAGCATATGTATTGATATTCTTTACGGAATTCATCCCTATAATTTTACCAATAATATTTGCAAATTTAAACAAAAAAGTACAACTTAGATTGAACTTAGTATTGTATAAGAATAAAAACTATAAATTGAAAATAACGTACCAATGAATATGATATCATCGTTGATCCTTCCTAATATCTCCGTAAAAGGGCAAAAGTTGAAACACATTTCCAAGTTTGATAATTGCTCACATGATTTAACACATGAGTTGAGTAAGAAATTAACCTTGTCAGAATGGGAGCAACTTCTGAATTTACCAACATTTAGGTTTAATTTAAAATTCATTACAACACAACAATCACCTTTCTTCCATTAGTTCTGAAATTTGGAAAGTAATTTTCCTTTGGCAGAAGCTTGAATACGACTTCCTTGTAACAAATTCAAAGATTAGAAAAGTTATATTTTGGTTGTAACAATAATTGTAATTAATATTTACAACACGATTATGAAAAAATAATACATTACCTTATCATTAACCAGAAGGAGATCCATTGATGTAAATTCTTCAGGTTTGTCTTTTCTTGTAAAACCAACGAACTATTCAAATTTTGATTGTATATGGCTCTACCGCTGGACTTATTTATGAAATTGGTGTAATAGGAAGAAACATGGTATAATACTGATAATTTTAAAGTAGAAAGAAATAGAAGATGTGATCAATTTTTTTATAAAACGAAAAAAATCTGTAGCAGAGTCAGGGTTGAAGAAAAAGAGCAACAAAAAAGTGGAGAGGTGGTTTTAGTGGATCGATCTTAATATATTTTTTTGTTATTTTAATCAAACTATTAATTCAATTAGAGTTTATATATATATATATATATATTTTACTACACAATCATAAATGTAAATCACAACAAAATATTTGAAACATGTCGTCAATCCATATGTAACCACATTAAGANAAAATATTTGAAACATGTCGTCAATCCATATGTAACCACATTAAGAAATTTTTTTTAGGAAAAGGCATCGTTCAAAGTTCTAAATTTACAACCAAAATCTATATGAATTCAATAATACCAGAGATTCTGCAGTTTCAAGAAGAATAATTAAATATGCTAAATTCATCTTACCTTCACCTTGATTCGCTGCTTTTTTCATCTATTGAACATGACTTCTTGATTTTTTCTTATAGCTTGAGAACAGAAGAACCTAAAGGATTGATGCCTATATCTGCAATTGAATCTTCCACTTCAATTTTCATCTTAAAAGATGTATTTTCATTGACAGAAAAAAAGATGATCGCCAAACTCAAGGATACTAACAAGGTTAAAATTGAATCACGTAGTTATCACTCAAATATTTTTAAATCATTATTGGGTTAACTTTTTTATTCTTATATCAAGGATTTGAGCTGCAATATACTTACATCAGTATGTTCTATTCTGCGAAAAATTGGTTTTACATTAGTTACACACTTTGCTTTACAAAAACGTCACATTACTTTAACCCATACACTGAAGAAATAGAGGTAGATAAGTATTCTTGTGAGAGATGCAGCAAAAATATAACTACCACACAACCCAAGTTTTCCCCTTCACCCATATCACACATGTTTACGTCTTTCCTAAATAAATCTTTGCATATATTTTAAGACTTTCCAGTCTCCTAGATTTAAGGTGCATGTTACAGCCGCGGACAACACTGGTACTGCATCGTTTATTTTTTCGATGATGTGGTTATTCCACTCATTAAAAAGTCTGCATATGAATTGCTTGAACAACAAGTTCAGGTTGCTATAACTTTTAATCTCTTTTAATTATTAGTCTGCATTGTCGTATACTTCTATTTATACTTCTATTTATTTTACCATCAGTAGATTTGTTTATTTCATCTAAATTGTAGTTTGAGCATTCTGGTGAAACACCTAAAGAGCTCCTGAATTTTATTGGTCGACGCTATGTTTTGAAGATCATGGTCAAGGAGACATCAAAATATCAACGTTCTTCTATATACAGAGTTAGAAGCGTTACAGATGTTCCTGAAATTATTGAAAGTTTCTCTAAATGTGATTCCAATTTGGTGAGTGAAAAAAATTTAACGATTGCAATAATTTGTTTTCTTTGTTTATTTGATTGGTACTTCTTAGTAATTGAAATTGGATGCTTTTAGAATGCTCTTGAACCAGAAACACTCACTCTTTCTAGAACTTCTGTGGAAACTTCAATTTAGGTAAATTCACTAATTTCATCACCTCTTCACATGCAAACATGATTAATATAGTTTTTGATAAATTTTAATATTTGCATGTTGAAAATATGTCTTCAGACACTGGAAACTTTGACAACAATGTCTCTTTGATTTCTATAACAACTCCAAAGACAAAAAGATCAATGAAAATTTCTAATGATGATGACATCCAACAATCGTGCACAAAGCCTAGGCTACAGTCCTCAAAAGGTTTAATGAAAAAGGAAAACTCCAAAGCTCAGATGAGAAAATGAAAACAGACGGATTGAAAGAGCCAAAGTGTTTGTGTTTAATTGACTTTCTTTTCTAACTATGTTAGGATTTTCACTTATAGATTAGTGCTTTGTTCTGTCCTTTTAAACTCAAATCAAGTTATTGTTTTTCAGTATCTATGTTAATATTTCAATTTATAAGATTTGTGTCCGAAGTTTGTCAAAAAAATTGAAGAATTAACTTGGTTAGTTGTAATATGGAAAAGGAGGTATTGAATTTTTTGACAACATAATTATAAACAGAATTAACACACTAACTCTCCAACTAAAATGTATCGTTTGGAACCAAAAAAATTCTTTAAAAAATCAATCCTTTGGATAAATCGTAATTAGGTAGAATTATGAAACAAAGTCATATGAAGACGGAGATCACCATTATGTGTCGCATTTAAATTAACTATCTTTCAGTTTTACTTTTTAATGTGCAGTTATTAGTGCTACTTATTCTTAAACAAATTTTGATTTAAAAATGGATCACCATAATAAAACTATACTATTACTTAATTTGACCAAAAATGTTATTTTCAATCTACAGTTCTGTCGAAGGCAACTACAGATAGCATGTTCCTTATATTCTATTTTCATCGGTAAGGTTCTCTCCTACGTTGCGTTCCAATTCGACTTCTTTATTATTTTGTAAAATTCTACATGTCTCCAATTATTGAAGACTGTTATTGATTTCAAGTATCCTGAAACTAAATAACAACTCATCAGCTGCAGCTTTCAAATGAATAACTCAACACCAAAGCAAAGAAGGTTGGAAAGGATGGCTACTCTTTCCCAGAAATAAACAGAAAACCTGAAAACCAAGGTTTACTAACTACTGAAGCAGTCAGTATATATTTATTTATGTTGCTATTTTACTAATTTTTCTATGATAACTACGAAGAATAATTATCCTGTTATTGAAGATGATTCTGTATCACTGTCAATATCAAATCAAGATTCGCCTAATATCTTGAGTGATATAACAAATGTACCATAAATTATAGTGATTTTTGATGATTACCTTATGTTTTGCTTTCGACTATAATGGTAATTGTTTTTGTAGAATATCAATCTCCAAGAATCAAATGAATGTGTCTTATCAAGAAGAAGAAAAAACAAATAATTAATGGAGAATCATGTACGACAATGCTCCCAATAAGAAAATTATCTAATATTGTTCCCCATCATAAACGTGGAAATCAAATCTTCTTTTCAGCTTCTACTCCAAGAAACCACTCGGATAATACGTATGATGAGACAATTGAAATCGAGGGTTGCAGTAGTATTTCAAAACTGGAACAAATACGAGAGAAAATCACAAAGCTTTAGTTAAATGTACTTAGCTTCCATTGTCAAAGTAAGTTATCTGTAATATTATCAACTTTAAATATATGTTGCTATATTGTTCTTTACAAAAAATGCATCATCATCATCAGATCCTCAAAATTCACTATATAATCCTAAAGCTAATCTAAAAAGTCTACTTTAAACTATGACAATAATCTTACTCTAATGTAGAATATTCATTTAATTTGACACTGCACAACATAATATGATGACGACAATGATCCAATTTATAGTTGTGAGCATTTTGGAGCTATAATGTGATGAAACGAGTGAATATAAAAAAGAAATGTAAGATCTAATACAAAGTTTGCACTTGTTGTATGCATGGGAAGATTGATAAACCAGCACCACCAAAACCTCCTCAAACCTTATAGATCTTATGTTCAAAGGTGATAAAAAATCCAAAATCTTCATGGAGAATATAATACATTTGAACTCAATGTTCGCTTTAAAATCTATGGGTGGAACAATCGATACATCTGTGAACGAAGGACGGGGACCAAAGATTTTCCGACTTCAAGGTCAAAACTGCAACAAGATTGGCAGTTTACTACCTCTTCCTGGAGAACCTGCTAAATTCAGTCAGTTGTATATATATGACACTGAGAATGAGAATCAGAACAGAATAGATACATTTAGGTTTCCATCATCATTAACATTTCAATAACACCGTCAACATCTAAGTTACAATATCATGTTTTCTTACCGTATAAATTTGACATTTATTTGTTTTGCATATCAAAGAAAACAACTCCATTACCTGAAACAAAAATCTTGCGAGATGAGATTGTGGAAGACATAAAAATCATGTTAAATGAGTGTAATTCATACTGCCGGATTTTTAGAACCGCAAAAGATCATTTCAAACATACACTTTCGTCAAATATTCAGCTGAAGTTAACATCTAGGCAAAGTGGAGGAAGTAAAACTCACAATCTTCCTACTACTCAAGAAGTTGCTGCTTTATTGGTTTGGGAATTTGATATCGAAATGGAACCAAGAGAAGTGATTCTGGAAACAATGGATGGAAATTTTAAAACGAATTAGTGAAATTCACGCTGGATACCTTCTATTACAATATCCAGTTTTGTTTCCCTACGCAGAAGATGGGTATCACATTGATCTAGAGATCAAGAAAACAAGAATCTGTTCAACAAGTCCACAGAACAAGAATTTAGTATGAGAGCATTTTTTGCATATAAGATCATGGAACGTCCCTATCATCTGACAACTTTGATGAGCTGAGGAAAACATTTTCAGCAGTTTATGGTAGATGGATTGACAATGATAGAGGCTAAAAGGATATGATATTTGAAACTTAACCAAAAGACTTTGTGTGTTGATAAATATGTTAACACTGAATCCTCTGATGATAAAGGAAACAACACCTCTTCAAAGGTCGGTAAGCGTATTGTGTTGCCATCTACTTTTATTGGTAGCGTACGCTGCATGCAAGAAAAATATATGGATGCAATGGGTGTTTGCCAGAACTTTGGATATCCAGATTTATTTATGACTTTCACTTGCAATCCAAATAGTCAGAAATTACACGATTTCTAAAGGAAAGGGGTCAACTTTCTAGGGACAGAGATGTTATTCTTGCTAGAATCATTAAGATTAAGCTGGACAAGATGATTGGTGATATATAAAATAATAATGTTTTTGGTACTTCAACAGCAGGTATAAGCATCTAACATTTAGTAATTAGATTCTCTTTATTTAATTGTAGCTTTTCAGTTTTACATTACTATATTTTTTTGTGCATTGTTGTATACAATAGAATTTCAAAAAAGAGGACTCCTACATGCACATATTCTACTTTTTCTGCGGAAGAGTTCAAAGTTACTAACAATAATTGACGTAGATAAATTTATATGTGTTGAAATTCCAGACAAAGCAACTTATCCAAGTATATACTATGTTGTGAAAGAACTCATGATACATAGACCATGTGGGCTTGCAAATCTTAAATCTACATGTACGGATAAAAATAAGTGCACTAAGAAATTTCGTAAAGACTTCTTAGGCAGCACTTGCATCAACAAATATGGCTTTCCAGTTTACAGACGAAGAGACAATGGTAGATCAATAGAAAAAAATAGAACTTCTCTAGACAATCGATTTGTCATACTTTACAACCAGTATCTACTACTGAAGTACCAAGCTCGTATAAATTTTAAATGGTGCAACCAAACAAAGGCCATCAAATATTTGTTCAAATTCATCAACAAGGGAAATGTTTGTGTCTTAGCTACAGAAAAGCAGAATCCAGTAGGAGATGATGAATGTTCTTCCGAGCAAGTGATAGATGAAATCAAACAATTTTATGATTTCAGGTAAATAGACTACAACAGTGAATATCAGCTTTTAAATATCAAATTACTATGATAAACACTGGAAAGCAACATAGGTGTAATATTTTTTAAAAGTGATTTATTTGCTTTAAAAAGTTACTTAATTTATATATAGGTACATTGCACCATGTAAAGCTGTGTGGCAGATTTTTGGATTTAAAATGCATTATAGCATTTCTTCTGCTCAAAGATTGAATATTCATCTAGAGGGAGAGTATAGTGTCATTTATGTAGAAGAAGATGATGTAGATGAAGTCCTATCCAAAGAAGCTAACCAAACCCCATAGTTACTTAAGTGTTTTAAAATGAACAGCCGCAACAATTTTGCAAAAATACTCACTTATGCAGAATTTCCTAAATGGTTTGTATGGAACATGAATACATAATAATGGACACCCCATAAAGGAATGTATCATTTGGTAGAATTCATCATTATAATACAGCTGCAGGTCAAAATTCTACATGAGGATGCTTTTAAACAAAGCCAAAGGACCTACGTGTTTTGAGGATTTACGAACTGTTGATGGAATTTTATATCCCACCTACATAAGCATGTTTTGCTCGAACCTTCTTGATGATGATAAGGAATATGTCTGCGCTATTATTGAAGCAAGTCAATGCGGATCAGCAGAGTATATGAGAAGCTCTTAATTCTACTACTCTCTAAAAGGGGACATTATGGATAGATCATGGCACGATAGTTGACTGTATCTGGAAGAAAGAAGCCTACTTGTAGAAGAGAAGAAGTGGGGTAGACGAATTGGTCAAATCATTTTTCTAGTTTCAGAAAGTTTGTCAATACCTAACCAAGTTTGGTAGGAAACATGGCATTTTCTTTTTGAGGATATCTTATACATGCAGCGGAGAATTCGTCGGTCACCAGGTACATCATACGTCATAACATTAGATGTTGTTAGAATGGATAAATAAGATCAAAAAATTATTGTACACTAATATTTTTTCTTCATCGTGCAGATTTCTTTATGTCAGATGAGCAACTTAAGAATCAAACATTGTTGGAAATTGAAAGACTTTTACATTCTAACAGAAGTTCTCTAAAGAATTTTCCTGAATTACCACTTCCAGAGAATAATAACTTCCCGGCAACGGTCAATAGGCTCATAAGTGATGAATTATGTTACGATAGGCATGAGTGAACAGAAATATAATTGTTTGCTACCTTTGCTGAACAAAAAACAGAGAAATACATATGAACGTATAATTGAAACAGTTAATTGAAAAGAAGGAGGTGGTTAACTTGTCTACGGATTTGGAGGAACATGAAAAACTTTTCTATGGAAAACATTGTCTATGTACATTCATCCAAAAGAAGAAATTGTCTTAAACGTAGCATCAACTGCAATGGCTACATTGTTATTAGATAGTGGTCAAACCGCACATTCTTGATTTTCAATACCAATAAATGTAAACGAGACTTCCACCTGCTCCATAACTCCTGATAGTGATCTTGTTGGGCTGCTACTAGAAGCTCAGTTGATTATATGGGATGAGGCTTTAGTGACACATAAACATTGCTTTGAAGCTCTGGATCGATCTCTGAAATATATTATGAACTCCACCAAACCTTTTGGTGGAAAGACTATTGCCTTTGGAGGAGATTTTCGTCAGATTCTTCTTGTGGTATCTAAAGGGAGTCGTGAATATATTGTTAGAGCTTCTCTATCTTCTTCTTTTATGTGGAACTCATGCCTAAGTTGTGAGACTAACAAAGAACATGCGACTGACTGTGGAGTCAGATCCAAAAGAAGGGGATCTTATAAAAGAGTTTTCTGAATGGATACTAAAGCTTGGGGATGGTAAACTTTCTGAGCCAAATGCTGGTGAAGCAGTAATAGATATACCAGAAGATCTACTGCTCAAAGACTCTTTGGATCCAATCAATTCAATCGCACTAAGCACTTTTCCATCTTTGCTTGCGAATTTAGAAAACCTAGATTATTTCAAGGAACATGCAATACTTTTTCCTCAAAATAATTTTGTTGATGAGGTCAAAAATTACATGATGGACCTTCTGCCAAGAGAAACATTTATATTTCAGTTCAGAAAAAATATATAATTCTGATTCTTCCAATGGAAGAGACGAAGGTATGTCGACAAAATATCTTGATGCAATTAAGTGCTCTAGCCTGTCAAACCATCTCTTGCAACTAAATAAAGGTGTTCATGTTATGCTACTATGGAACATTGACCATGAATACAGGTTGTCTAATGGCACAAGACTGCAGTTAACAGAACTTGGAAAATATGTCATTGAAGCCAAAGTTCTCACCATGAATAAAATTGGGAGTAAAGTTTATCTTCCGAGAATGGTTCCATCACCTACAAATTCTAAATTACCTTTCCAATTTCAATGAAGGCAATATCCAATTATACTTTGCTTTGCGATGACTATTAATAAGAGTCAAAGACAAAGTTTACCAAATGTGGCGATATACTTGCCAAGACCAGTATTTACACATGGGCAATTATAAGTTGCGGTATCTAAACTAGAATCAAAAGTAGAAAGGGCTTGAAGATTCTCATCATGGATGAAAATGATGAAAGGTTGAAGAAAATAACTAACGTTGTCTACAAAGAGATATTCCAAAACATATGACATATGTCCTATATCATCCTAAGACATTCAAAAGTAATATTGTAATACTTATATATATTTTCCATTATATATCACATTATTAATGTATAAAAACATGTTTTCTAATTTCAGTCGTTTGAGGTGATGGAATGAGTTCCGTAAACCTTGACCCATTATTCCTACTAACTACATTCTTAGCTAGGGTGCATAATTATTGTTGTTGTTTAGCTTATCAAACTATTTTTAAAATTTACATTATATCTATTAGTTATCATAAAGCTTAGAATAGTGAAACACATTATTTTTTATGTTTTAATTTCTTCAATTAGTTTGTCTATGGTAAGAATTATATTGCACATACATATACATACCAGAAGGAATGACAACATAATGCATATTCTTTTTAATAACCTTATTCTATTAACATCGAACTTTGTTAATCCATAGTTAACCGACTTTAACCTATTTTGATAAACCAAAAACAGACCTGTATTATAAAAACAAAAAAAGTAGTAAAGTTGAAAAGTACCTTTGTCATCAAGAAACATGATTCTCTAGGACCATCAACCTCTAGATGTTTTCCCCTATCTTTTGAGGATTTCATTCTGGATCAAACTACCTAATTGGAGAGAGAAAGAGATAGAGACAAAGAGTGAGACCACAATAACAATTAGCTTATGATCTGCATAGAAGATAGACTTAAAATACCTACAGATTCATAAAATGTGTGAATCTGATGAAGCTCTCCAGCAATTGTAGAGAGGCCTCATAAACGTTCATATACAAGTAGCTTACTTTCTCCAACCTGAAAAGCCAAAACACCACTTTTAAATGATAAATTAAGAATTAAAAAGTTGTTCAAAACAAATTGTGGCTTGTTCTTCTGACCAATTTTTAAGTCCATATGTCGTCTTCCATAAGAGCAAAGTCCAAAGTAATAATTGCAGCAAATAATGCTACAAGGACGTAGTCCGTGCTGATATGTCTGGATTTTAAAGCTTTTAAGGACCATTCTTAGTGTCATTTTCCATCTATATCAGAGCAATTGCATTGTTTTAGAGTCCTTTTAGGGTTATTTTCATGTTGTACACTTGCATACCATACATTCTGCATATGGAGCAGATTTAGATGTTTTTACGGTTCATTTTGGAGCCAAATAGATGCAAAAATGGATCAGGCAAACTTGGGAAGACTTGAACAAACAAAGAAGCAGAAAAAGCCAAAGTTTAGACTCCCTCGCACCTCAGC
>OVBA01001190.1:0-47709 GCA_900406435.1 Lepidium aucheri
GGCTGAAGATCAAGTGAAGCAATATAGGATTATGTTCTTATAGTATCAATCACTACGTGTGTGAATATAGTTACCTATTTAGCTCTTTCAATAAGAAATATATTACACAACTCATGGTTCTTACACACATCAATATTCTCTTTTGTTAGCATTTCATAAATAGTTTTAACGGTAGTACATTTCAATTGATTGACATGATCATGAACACTAATAATGTTTTGTGTTCTTTTTGTATATTGTTTTAGAATTTCTTCAAAAAGATTTCTTATATATTGGTTTTACAGAAAAGGTTTTCAAAAGATACCGCAGCGTAGCGCGGATAAATACCTAGTTCTAGATAAAGACCAACTCAAACTAGCACCGTAATACACACAAAGATGATCACAACCACAATCATTCCACCAACCATCATTTTTCTCATACTTGACTTAGCTTCACCAAGTACATCCTCAACCCTTTCAAACACACCTCAAACTCTATTTGCAATCTTCCAAAAACATCTTTATCAACCTTCTCAAGCACCCTTTCGGGCTCCATTATTGATGTGAAAATCTCCTTAAAACCTTGTTCAAGTCCAACAAATTTTGATTCTAATGACTCCACTTCATTCAACAATGTCTCATCAATCTATGTAAACAAATGCTTTTCATTATTGAGCTTCAGAAATTATAAAGAATCAAGAATCAATATCAGACATGTACTAACACTTTGTTCTTCAATGAATAGAGGATAGTTAAGTAAGATACCTTCTTACCTGCTCCATAAGAAAACCGTAAGTACCTTCTGTATGGATTGGAGTCGGATTTAGAATTTTTGCAACAATAAGCTGACTACACCAACAACTCTTTGGAACCCCAACGAACCTTCCTCTTTGACGAGAAGACGATGCATCAAAACAATAGCCATTGCTCAAAAACTTTGGCATGGTCGAACTGAGTTTGTGAATCATTACTTGTAATTTCAAACTGCATCGTAATTTCAATTTTGAGAGTTGTTAATTATGAACTTCGATTTGGTAAAGAAAATAGATTTGAGAATTTTTTTTACCCACTTTGTAAACGGGTCATTTAAAGGTGTAATCGAGTATAACCAACAAAGCCAAATCGACCTTTAACATTGTGGGAATTAGATAGTTAAGTTTGATTTCAGATGGAAATAAGACAATGTCCAAATTTCGGGGTTTCTAGTGTTTTGGGAGAAATCTATTATTTTCAATTTTTCAAAAATAATAAAAAAATAAAGCTTTATAACAAAGACTATACGAGAATAAAATTTTCTAGGAAGGGGCATATGAGAAATTGACACGTCGAGACACGAGTCATAATACGAGCGGTGGTTGCTCACGCGTCAGCCAATTCGGCCGGAAATGCTATTGTGTATTCCGACAGTGAAGCTGTTCGGGTTTCAACAACGGCGCAGTTTTTGCTCAGTAGGAGAGCTATTCAGTCTCACCGGAAAATTACCGCCATATTCCCAAACTCGGGTCTGATTTGTGCAAAAACTAAAACTTTCGTGAAATAGGAAGGACTAGAGGTGTACAGCTTGATTATCTCAAGTGTTTACTTTCTAACCCTTTTTATATTTAGGTCTCTTTGGATAAGGATTGCATTGACTTCTTACCCTGGTTAGAACGGATAGCTGGAGCCAAGATAACCAACACGCTTTCTATTGGGAAATCAGTGTATGGAAGGTTGGTGATGTTTTGAGTAATCGTTTTTCTTTTAGACCCATTTGCTCCACTGTTAAATCTTTATGTTATCTCTCACAAGGTTCTGTCTTGTCAGCAACGGCTGTAACTTTGTACACACTTTGAATTATGGCACATTTTGTCTTACTGAGTCATCTGATTATTTTCCTTACATATGCAAGTAGTTTTGTTTATAGAGTGATTGTGGGTATAATCAATTATTAATTGCTACATTATAGTTTTTCCTTAATGTCAAATACACTAACCATGTATATCAACTTTCTGAGCAGATCATTGTTTGCCATAAAATCTATCCATGCCGGGGAATGCATGTTGGAAATCCCCTTTAATGTGGTATATTATTGAAACGAGCTTTTCTGTTATCCTGTCTTGAGAAACACTTAAGATTCAATACATGCCATTTAGTGTTGTTCTAACAGAAATTTTCAGCAAATAACTCCAGATGAGCTGCCTCCGGATATTAGAGTTTCATTGACCGATGAAATTGGGAATATTGGAAAGCTTGCTGCTGTTCTTATAAATGAGATCAAAAAGGGTCAAGTAAGCGGGCATAAATATTTTGGGGTTATTTTAACTTAGTATGAGTCTCCCTTTTATTTCAGATTTTGGCTTTGACTTCAGTCTATGATTAATTTTTAATCAGAACTCTCGATGGGTCCCTTATATCAGCCGACTTCCTCAGCCTGTTGAGATGCACAGCACGGTGAGATTTTACTCTAGTCCTTCTAGCCGTAAAAATTCTGAGTCTTGAATGTTTTTGTTTTAGCCACGTCTTGAATTTTATTTCTCGAAAAGCAGATATAAAAATTGTTCGAATAGTTAAAGTTTAAGATAAAATCTAAGTAACCTGGTCTGCAAAAGCTTTTCATGTTTCCACTGGCTCTTTTCTTTTTCTACCTTCTCCGGTATAAGCTTTACTATCTATTTGTTGTCCATGCGTTTTTGAACAGCGCAGAATATTTACAATAGTGATTTTCTTATTCTCTGTAGATATTTTGGAGTGAAGATGAAATCGGCTTGATTCGTTGTAGTGCAGTTCACAAGGAAACAGTAAAACAAAAGGCTCAGATAGAGAAGGAATTCTCATTTGTAACACAGGTATGGTTTTTTAGTGATTCTGATAAATGTTGGTTTCTAGTAAATAAGAAATCTAAAGTTACTTTTTGGTGATTCCTAGGCATTTAAGCAACATTGCTCCAGGGTGGTTGAACGCCCAGCTTTGGAAGATTTCATGTATGCATATGCTTTAGGTGAGAAAGTTACTCTACAAGTATCCCATTTGGCTTTACATCTGTCTAAACCATGTACAATCCCTCGCAAGGGAGGTGTTAGATAATGTGTTGGTCCTTGTTTAAGGACATTCTTTTTTTTTATTCAGACTTTCCTGATTTCGTAAAAAATCTTCTATATTTTACTCAATCTATGGATAACTTGTTGCTGGACAGTGGGATCACGTGCGTGGGAAACCTCAAAAGGCATATCTTTGGTATTGCTTTCAGTATAGTTCTGCATCTTTCTTCTGTTTACTTATGGTAATGTTTAGTGCACAGATAATTGACAATATAACAGATTCCATTTGCAGATTTCATGAACCATGATGGGCTCTCTGCATCAATCGTTTTGAGCGATGAAGACAAGAAACTATCAGAGGTGTACTTCCATTCCTGTTAGTGAATATCATGAATTTTCTTTATCTACTCTTTGCGCTAGATAAATCTGTAGAGATGCATGGTTCATGGTTCCGTGTTACTCTCTATTGACTCTAAAAGCTTGCGCAGTGAAACAGGCCAATGCACATTAATTTTAAGTTAAGTTTTCAACTTTGCAGGTCACTGCAGATCGCAACTACAGTCCTGGTGATGAGGTAAAATAGTAACAGTGAGATTCGGTTTTTATGGGATCATTTACTCTTCTTTTTTATTTCTTTTGATAGTCGTTATAAGAATGGTATTTTGTCTACCTCGATGCCAGCGGCTGGATACACCCTTGGTTGTGGATTTTTACCAAATATTTCTTTTTAGGTGCTCATACGCTATGGAAAATTCTCAAATGCTACACTCATGTTGGATTTTGGCTTCACCCTTCCTTGTAACAGCCATGACGAGGTTTGTTTTTCATATCATGATTTTAGTCGTAACAACAGTGATCTATAAATGTTGAATCGAGGATGGCACTCACCAACCATGAACATCTTTTTTTGATAAGAACCAACCATGAACTTATTGCCATTTAATCGACTGAATGTGATGTCTTAACCTCACACTGTCACTATTTCAAGATCACTGTATAACTGATAACGCTGAGTGGTGACTTATAGGTTCAAATTCAAATGGGTATTCCGAATGATGACCCTCTCCGCAACATGAAGCTAGGACTTCTCCAGACGCATCACACTCGAAGTGTCAAAGATATCAGTATCTTTCACTCTTCTTATGATGCTTTTACAATCAAGTAGGTATTATTGTTTAGTTTAGATTGTCGCTAAGCCAATACAATTTTTAGTTGATTACACATATCAATACCCATACACAAAGAATTGATAAACATCAAGAAGGGTGTAGTAAAAGCAGTTAAGAGTGATATTAAATTCTGAACAGAGGACAGGATGCCAAGAAACTTCTTAGAATTGGTTTTCAGTAACGGAGCTCTCTGCATATGTCAATGTATTCTGGTGATCTATCAGGGAAGTGAAATCTGCGAAAGGGAAAGGGAAGGGAATTCCGCAGTCTCTCCGTGCATTTGCCCGTGTTCTCTGTTGTTCCTGTCCTCAAGGTGCTCAAGTCAAATTGCTTACTGTCTTTTATCATCTTTTGAGGCTAATCTTAAAGCATTGACAGTATATTGTTTCTCAGAGCTGAATGATTTGTCAAAAGAAGCTACACAAAATGATGGCCGACTAGCTAGGCTTCCCTTGAAAGATAGGAGCAGAGAGTTGGAGGCACATAAGATCCTCGTGTCTCATATCAGCAGATTAATTGGGGATCATTGTGCTTGCATCAAGGTACCCCCTAGAAGGGCCCAGCTAATTGCCACATAATGACCAATAATTAAGGTTTTGATAAAACTTAAATGGGTGCCTTTTGCAGGTAATGGAAACATCAAACTGCCATTTTGTATCGCAAAGAAACGCTATTAGAAGGCAGATGGCAAGAGATCTTCTCTTTGGTGAGCTTCGTGTTCTGAAATCTGCAGCTGAATGGCTCAATCATTATTGCACTAAATTGTTTTGAGCACCTTAAATGAGCATCAAATGACAATTTCTACAATAGCAATTATACGGACTTGAGATACTAGAGTGAATCCTTATCACTTTTATGAGCAAAGCTATCAAACAACAGGGCAAAAGAAAGAGAAATGATGAACATGTTGGATTAGAAATTTAGAATGGTATCGAAATAGACGAAACCAAACAGAACCAGGTTAGAAACCTCAGTTGAGGATATTGATATTAGAATCTTTTGTGAATTAGTAGAAGGGCAATAAATTTGTACTTAAAACTCATATTTCTTTCCTTGTCCGCCCAAAATCAACCGTTTGGTTCATACATGTGGATAAGATGTATAATTAGAGAAGAAGAAATGGATAAGCTATCAGAGCAAAGCAGCCAACAAACATGCTTCCACTAAAACGATGTTGACTAGAAAATTGTCATAGGAGTGAGATGATGAAATAGCTTGATATACAAAGCAAAGAGCTGTTTCTACAAGTCATCTAAGATATTCTGTAAGTGCATATTTACACAGAGTAGCAATGGAGAAAGCTAGAAATTTAAATTTCTTAGGTCTTAATACTGACCTCACAGTCAACCGTTGAAAAGGCAACCAAAGCGAAAAGTATGAGCATCTGGATTTATGAGATATATGCCTTAACTAAGTCCGTGTAGTTGCAGACCTCCCCTGTCCTTGGACAAGTTATTTTACCTCCGTTCTTTTCCGCCATTTCCTTGAGAGCCTGCAAATACATTACCCATCAAATCAAAGCAAAACAACCCAACCTCAAAAAAAAAAAATATTAACTGTTTCGAATAAACTGATGTCACTGATCTAGCTCAAAACCAAAAATTCAAAAGGAAAAAGGAACAGAATCATCAAAACAAGAGATGTACAAGAACAGAATCAAACCTTGGTGCTGTAGACGTAGCCATTGGGCAACACCTGTGGTGGGTTCTCTGTGTCCATTACCTCCTTAGAAATATAGCAAACAAGCTTTGAATGATGCTGCTTGGAGTAAGGTAAAGGTAAAGCTAGCTTCCGAAAGCTCTCTTGTGAAAGTGGGTCCTCCTTAGTACAACCTTCTTCAAAACCATATCTGAGTCATGCCACGGTACATATTCAAACCACTATAAGAATCATATTATGGTGTAATTTTGAAAAGTTTACTCTCTGCCCTTTTATTTTCAGATGCAGAAAATAGACAATTAGAAACATCAAATTGGTAGAGTTCGATGATTACGGAGTTTTCAGTGCAGACAAGCCTGCTTGTAAGTAAATGTTCAATAATGGCTCCATTGTCATGCCATAAAGCTTGCAAAATTCTTGTTTAAACTGATGAACTAAAACATCCCACTGCTGGAGTTCAAACAAAACCTGAGGGAGAAAAAAAAACCAAATATGCTAATTGATTAGCCTAAGCAATGCATCCAACGATTGATTTAGATCTGACAAGAGATGGGAGTAACACCAGTTATCAGTCATACACAGAGACAGAAAATAATATTGAAGTATTACTGAAGGAAACTGGCGTAAAAAAGACAGTGGAATCTCTAGCTAGGTTTCTGGTCTATTTCAAACGAAAACAATCAATCAATAATTACATACAGAAAATAAACAAGTTGAAGAGCCAAAGATTGGCTGTTGAAACACAATGTAATAAACAGTTATATAAACAAAGGAAGGAAAATTTCACCTTATATTTTGTGCATTCTGTAGTACTTTTAAAAGCCAAAGTGGCAAGAACATGCTGCAATTCGTTCATATGGGTAGCTCCCCATGGTGCCAGATGCTTTCGAGCATAAAGGATTGCTTCTTTGTAGCTGTCAGCTGTATCAGCTCGTACCAACTCGATGAATTCTTGCAGTCTTAATTTGAACTCAAATTTGCTCTATCATCAAAAGAACCCAATATAATTAGCAGTGTACTCAATCTGCCTAAACGAGGTTCTCCTTCTCGTTTTTATTGATATGGGTGAACAGAGGAAATAATCTTCTAAAATTTTTTATTGAACAATTATGTGCATTCATGAGATGCAGACAAAAGTCCTTATAACCAAAACATGGATTTCCTCTAGCAATCATGAGGTGTGGATGGTTTAGCACTATAATAGTGCTCACTATTCTATGGCTTGTATTCTGGATTTGGTTCTTGTAGAACTTGAACTAACGATACATAAACGCTACAAACTTAATCGTGAGAGTACGTAGAGCAGTGCACCACGTACCTTTGACTTTTTTAACCGCGTTTTATTATCAGCACACCATGCCAGTGCAGATGTTGCCTCTCTATTTTTAAGGGCGTCAATCACCTTCTTAGCTTCTCGGAATATGTCAATGTCAACAAGGTCCTGAAAAGATGAGATATTTATTATCAGCATATCATTGAGATGAAGTACAAATTGACAGATCCTTTTCACTGCTAAGAAAAACAAAACAGCAACGAATAT
The DNA here is from genome assembly GCA_900406435.1 of Lepidium aucheri. Classification (NCBI taxonomy): domain Eukaryota; kingdom Viridiplantae; phylum Streptophyta; class Magnoliopsida; order Brassicales; family Brassicaceae; genus Lepidium; species Lepidium aucheri. Next base: position 7,367 of record OVBA01001190.1, read on the forward strand.
GTTCTAATATTAAGCATTGCTGGAGCGATATAGAATGGTCATGTTCCAAGGAAGTAAAAGTGGTTAAAAAATTCGAAATAATGTTATATAATCAGTGTCAAGAGGGAGAGAATGACCAAAATATTGCTGCTTTCTGAGAGCTTAGAAGCAGTTTCGAAATATGACATCCGCAACATGTAGTCCACAAGAATTCGCTTCAATTTTGTATTGTTCCATTCAGTAATATTTTCCGCATCCGCTGAATCCAAATGATCAATGCGAGCACGACATCTCTGGGCTTGTAAATTCTCCACATTGCTTCCTTCTTCCAACTAAACAAAACAAGTAAATAGATAAGATATATTATAACTCTGTTACCACAAAAGATAGAAACCATCCCAAAGAATAAAAATTTGGAAGGCGACGCAAATGGTCAGATAGAAACTTTCAATTTCAGTCCACTAGAGCACATTGCATCCCCTTGATCTGATAAATATCAACTCAACTTTAAACAGTCGTCGAGATCCAATGTCTAGAGGCAATCTTTTAATTTTCTTGATATTATAAGTTTAGAAGTAATAGGTAATCTTCTTTAGTAACTAAACGTCTGAGACAGAAACTTTAATTTGATCTTCAACCTCGACAAGAGTAAGATTCAAAGATCAAACGTGATCCAATGTTTAGTCCAGATAAGTGGAGTCATCAAACATTTACTCCATCAAAACTTTAACTGCTGATTAATTAGGCATTATCTAACAAACCGAAAAGATATGTTGTACGTAATTGACAACATGGATCACAGACAGCGAAAGATGAAACCTTTCTTTTCAGGCCTTGTAAACGAGATACAAGGGTAGTGAGACGCGAAACGGTGTAGTCTTTAGACCAATCAGAATCAGCCAAATCTCCAACGCCGGAGACGACGGTTGCGACCTCTTTCTCGAAAGAACGGTGATTGGTACGGATCGTCTTCTTGTAATGCTCGAAAGGAACGCGGAGGAGCTGGTGCTCAAGCTTGAGCGATTCCGTCAATTGACTCAATCTAGAAGACGAAACGGCCGACGAGGGAGTGATCGTAGCGGTGTTTTCCATCATGACGGCGTCAGTATTTCCGTTGGTAACGGGATCGATTTCCATGTCGAGGAAAATGGGAGAAAGAAGTTAGCGGAAAAACTTGGTGAAAGAGAAGAGTATTTTGCCCTGTGGTGATCCTGATGAATGATGATAATAATATATAATTGCTGCTATTAAACGACGTCGTTGTCTCGTGAAACAAACCGTCCGGTTTGATCCACCCCTAACCGAGAGAGTGATTTCATTTTTGGGTTTTCTTTTTGGTTAGGCTGATAAAAACACTCAAAGAAACTCTTATGCCGGAACGACAAGCAAATTCACCATCTGAGTCATCATCTCGCAAAAGGAAAGTTGATGTACCAGCCACTGCTTCTTATAAACCTAAGATACGTGCAAATTGGTGGAACTTTATCCACAACTATTATCGTGACTACACCTACGAGGCACTGTCAAAATTGGTCACTCGACGAACTGACTCTATGAATGTGTAGCGCACTTCTCTCTCTCCGGACCCTGTGGAGTCTCCTACGGAAGTGCCATTCCGTGAAGATGGCAACGATAACAACACCAGTGAGGACGGTGGGCCATAAGCCACCGGGTTAGAAATGAAGATTGCATTTTGGAACTGGAGCTTGAAAGGGTCCCTGGTAGTTCGACGTCTAAAGGGTCTGAAGCCTAAGTACAACCCAGACATACTCTTTCTCGTGGAGACGAAGAACTCTGATGCTGTAGTTCGAGATGTCGATGTTCAAATTTCCTTTGATAATGTAAGATGTGTTAGTGTGCAAGGCACAAGTGGTGGTCTTTCTTTGTTATGGGAAAAGTATGTCCAAGTTTCCTTTACTTCCATTGGAGCTAGGCTCATGGATTGTATTATAAATAATAATAAAGGAACTTTCTTTTATTTCTCTTGTGTATATGGTCATCCGATTCGTACTTTTCGTCACCATCAATGGGAATACTTACAACGCTTAAGCAACAACCGACATGGATCCTGGCTTCTTTGCGGGGATTTCAAAGAGATTCTCTCAGTCGATGAAAAGGTTGGCGGACCACCAAGAGTAGCTTCTACATTTTTGGACTTCCGTAATATGGTACACCATTGCCGCCTTGAAGACTTACCTCACATCGGAAACCACTTGACTTAGATTGGGAGATGCCACCAACATCTTGTTAAATGCCGTTTGGATAGGGCTTTTGCAAATGACGAGTGAGGGCATAATTTCCGTCTTTGACTATAGAATACCTAGCATTGAATGAATCTGATCACAGGCCAGGTGTTATCTATATAGCACGCTCACTTGATAGGGGAAGAAAAATGTTTCGCTATGATTCTCGTTATCATACTAATCCTGATTTCCATCAAGCTATACGAGATAGTTTGGTTGCCAATGATGACATCTCTTTCTATCAAAGGCAGCGCTTATGTAGACTTTCGATATCAAATTGGAAACACGATAATAGTGCAAATTCTTCAAGGAAAATACGTAACCTTACGGAAGAACTAGATCATGCTCAACAAGATCCAGCAACAAGTTTGCCGCATCTGCGCACTCTTAAGGCTAAATTACAAGAAGCTTATCACAACGAAGATTTGTACTGGAAGTATAAAATTCAAAATCAATGGTTATTGTAGGGTGATAATAATACGAAATTCTTCTATGCTGCAACAAACACACGAACGTCAAGGAATAAATTAGTTCAAATAAAAACTGCTAGCGGTGATTATGTTTATGGTAGCACTCCGATAGCACGCGAAGTAGAGTTCTACTTTCATGATCTTTATACCTCTGCCTGTACAGTAAATCGAGATCCAATCTGCAACTCCATCGAGACAGTGGTCACCCCAGAGATGAATACTAAACTCATTGGCGAGGTTCTGACATCAGAGATACAGGCGGCATTGTTTGGTATAAGGTCAACTAAAGCATCAGGACCAGATGGTTTTACAGCATCCTTTTATCAACAAAATTGGTTAACAATTGGACCAGCCTTAATTTCGGAGGTGCGCCAATTTTTTCATACCGGTCAATTGCCAGGTGATGGGAATCACACAAACATATGCTTGATCCCTAAAGTATCCACACCAGAAAGCTTTTCTGATTACCGAACAGTTAGCCTTTGTAATGTCACGTACAAGGTAATTTCTAAAATCCTAGTGAATCATTTGAAAAGTATACTTCCCATTCTGGTCTCTGAAAACCAGGCAGCATTTATCGCGGGACGACATATGTTGGATAATGTATTGATAGCCCATGAAGTGCTACACTCATTACGGGTGGATACTAAACTCTCAAAAACTCACATGGCGGTCAAGACAAATGTTAGTAAAGCATACGATCGTCTTGAATGGAGTTTTCTACGGGATGTCATGGTTAAAAAAGGGTTTCATCCCCGATGGATCAGCTGGATTTATGAATTTATTTTGTCTGTTTCGTACTCGGTGCTAGTGAATGGTTCACCTTATCATCATTTTAGACCAACACGTGGTTTCGCCAGAGGGATCCGCTTTCCCCTTACTTGTTTATCTTATGCTCTGATGTTTTAAGCTCCCGGATGCTGAAAGCACAATGAGAGGGCTGCATTCAAGGCGTAAAGTTAAGCCGTACTGGGAGAATCATTAATCACATTTTATTTGCAGACGACTCACTTTTCTTCCTAAAATCTGATATGCAGAATGCCGTACAACTAAAGCAGATATTTGACGCCTACGAAGCGGCTTCTAGACAGATAATAAATATGACGAAATCATCCATTACCTTTGGGTAGCGTGTTTATACATCGACACAAAATCGTGTCCAACAATTCTGCGGCACTACAAAAATTGGAGGGTGTGACAAATACCTTGGACTTTTAGAACAATTTTTACATGGCAAAAAAGACGTCAGCTTCAGTACATAATAGATAAAGTTAAGCCACGCCTCAATGGTTGGGAGACCAAATATTTGTCACATGCTTGTAAGGAAACCCTATTGAAATCGGTTGCATACGCATTGCCAGTATATACTATGAATTGTTTTCGCTTACTCACTCAAGAGATCAACGGATTGTTAGCTAACTACTAGTGGGGCTCAACTGCAATAAACAAAAGAATCTCATAGGTTGCTTGGAAAAATGTCGCAACAAGTAAAAGTCGTGGAGGTCTAGGGTTCTAGGATATTAGTCTATTTAATCAAGCGCTTCTTGCTAGCCATGTCTAGAAATTATTACAACGACCACATTATCTACTCTACCAAACTTTACAAGGTCGTTACTTTCCGAGAGGTAGACTAATGGATGCAAAATGTTGAGCAAAACCTTCGTATGGCTGGTCGTCATTACGGTATGGTCGAGATCTACTTTTAAAAGGTATTCAATTCCAAATTGGAGATGGCACTACAACTTTAATTGTAAAGGATCCATGGCTGCCGTTAGACCCTCCACGGCTGGAAAAACTTTTGTTGTTATATTGCCAATCCCTTATAGTTGACGTCTTGATAAACTAGGAAACACACTAGTGGGATGATGATGCTCTACATACCTATATAGCCGCGGAGGATCATGTAGATATTCGTAAGTTATTCCTTCCTACATCGCCTTCTAGCGATTCAATTATTTGGAATGGTACATCAGATAGTATATATATGGTATGTTCTGGATACCATTTAGCTACTTCTTTAGCTGCTGATAGACACTCCCGACAAGCCCCACTAGCACATGAGCAAGAGTTTAATAGGAGTCTTTGGAACTTGCCTATACAACCAAAGTTACGTCACTTCTTGTGGCGGGTTTGCTCCGGTGCGATTGGTGTGGCCGAGAATTTTCAGAGGAGAAATATAAATGCACGAACAACTTGTCTTCGATGTTGTCAAGATTTTGAAATGGCTGACCATGCATTTTTTACTTGTACGGAGTCAATGGCTGTATGGAGAGCATTAAGAATCCCAAAAGTTATCCTTTGTGGTCCTACTGTGTCGTTACTCAACAAGATAAGTCACATCTTCGATTTGGCCACAACAATGACTCTACAACCCTTACATCGTTATCTTCCGATTTGGGTTCTATGGCGATTATGGAAGAGTAAAAATAATTTGGTTTATAACCAACATCAATGGTCTTTCCAAGATAACATTAATAAAGCAACATCAGATGTGCAAGAATGGGTGCTAGAGAATCAATTTCCACTAACCAAGAGGAGGCACTTGAACACGTTGATACATCAGAAGACAATCAAAGCAATGGCAACGCTCCCATATAGGTTGGCTGAAGTGCAATACGGACGCTTCTCTTCATCCGGGACAACATGATTCTGGTTTGGGATATATTTTCCGGGATAGTATGGTGAATGTTATCCATTGTGGTATGGGGAAGTTCCAAGGCAGGTTCACAGTAGAAGAAGCTGAAGCTACAACTTTGATCTTGGCTATGCAAGCGGCATGGACTAAAGGATTCTAAAAGATAATTTTTTAAGGGGACAACCTTATTTTATACCAGACAATCACAAAGTCTCGACCAAACTAACGATTACAAAAATATGTAGCGACGACCAAACAATGGTGCCATCTGTTTTCACGTGTCCAATTCAACCTGGTTCCGCGTGTTGCCAATTCATGTGCTAACCTATTGGTTAGGACAGTCGTTACAAAAAATGTTAACTGGTGTCTTTATGATTCATGTCCAATTTTCTTACGTTCAGTTGTAATGAATGATATGTTTCCAACTAATAATAAAGCCTAAGTTTGAAGTAAAAAAAAGATGTTAATAGATGTCTAGTGGTAAAATGGTCTGAACTTTTATTGCAGTGCCGATTTCTTAATGAACTTTTGAAGCCGTCTTAAAAATATACATGAACTTTCTATTTGTGGTCAATTTCTACATTGACCGTTAGTCAACTATTAAGTTTCTATCATTCAATTATTAGGTGACACATGTATGACTGATTTAAGTGACAGATGTACTTCTGAATTAAAAAAATAAAAAATAAATCAATAAATTCAAAAAATTCAAAAAAAAATTCAAAAAAAATCCAAAAACTCTAAGAAATTTATAAAAAATTTATAAACATAAAATAAATTGAATAATATTTTTTAAAACAAAAAAAAAGAAAATCAAGATAATTTATTTAAAAAATTAAAATAAATTAAATATAACCCATTATAACCTAACTAAACGAAAAATAGACACGATAACTAATTAAAAAGTATACCTAATTACAAGGAGATTAAAACTTGACTACTATCATAATCTACCCAATCCAAAAATCTTCAACTCTAGATGAGTTGATGTAGCAATGTCGATGCTTTCGGCATCGTAGGTGCTTTCGGCACTGTAGGTGCTTTTGGTACTATAGGTGCTTTCGACACTAAGTGCTTCAAGTAACTCATTGATATCATATATTTCATAAACACATTTGTGTATATGTTTCATCATAAAATTTGGTATCTTATTAAGTGTTTATTTAAAATTTTGAAATTTGACATTTAAGAAATTGAAAACAAAAGACATGGGAATGAGATGATGAAGCACCTTCATAAATGAGTTGATAAAAAATATAATATAAATGAGTTGCTGAAAATATCTATTGTGTCAAAAACATCAACAGTGTTTCAATATCTCATTTATATAGTTGCACCTATTACCATGTCAAAAATACAAGATTTATTGAAGATTTTTAAGATTCATGACGAATTTTGAAATAGGGTTTTAGAGTTAAGAATTTTTCGAATCAAATGAATTATGATTGTAGTTGGGTTGTAATTAGGTATCATGTCTATTTTTTGTTCGTTATCGTGTCTATAGATTGTAATGGGTTGTATTTTATTTTATTTATAAATATATTTTTACAAAATTTTTAAAAAATTTCTTTGACTTTTTCCATGTTTTTTTTTTGATTTTATTTTTATTTTTTTAAGATGTTTATTTTTTAAATTTTTTAAAATTTGATCGTACATGTGTCTCTTAAATCGCCCGTACACGTGTCACATAACGGAGATTTAACTATTGATTGACGATGTTAACGGTTAATATAGAATTTGACCACAATTAGAGAGTTCATGTAGAGTTTTTGAAAATTTCAAGTATCAAATTAAAATTTAAGATGGGTTTAAAAGTTTATTAAAAATTAGTATTGCAGAAAATGTTTATTAAGATATAGGCCCTTCTCGCGATGTGTAGTTAATTACTGAAAAAGTTCAATCATGTTATGAATCTGACAAGTATTAGATTGATTCATCAAAATTATTGATGAGTCAATAAACATGTATTACTTCTCTTATTAGACACATATATGTACATGATAGTCCTCATACACATGTGATAATTTATTCCCTATTGTAAAGACTATATAAAGAGCATCATTTTTCATGTAACAAGACATGTAAGTGAATAATAAGAAAACTTTACTCACCTTCTCTCACGCCTCTTCTTTTCTTATAAGAATATTATATTATATAATATTTTAAAAATATTTTATAACACGTTATCAGCACGAATTGCTCTGTTTTGATATCAATCCAAAGAAAATATCAAAACTTGAAAATGGTGACGGAGATATAAATCTGGCAGACAATATTACAACACACACAATACTTAAGAATACAAAATATTTCTCCTCTCCTGATTTAAAAGATTCTACTGGAAGCGTGAATTCCATATCTGGTAATGCAAAAATAATTATGGGCTCTGGAAGAACTAGTTTTTCAATTTCAGGGAAGCAAAATTTGAGATAAATAAGTTTCAGAGATATCCGCTGAATTGAATATCATATAGAAACTATGAATAAGAATGGCATTGAATATCTTTACATAACATTAGCAATTCAAGAGAAGAAATTTATATTGGAAAAGCTATCACCATTATCCTCCAGAATATATTCCACAAAAATAAATGTGATTGAGTCATATATTAATGTAAACCAGAAGTTTACATGTACGTTCAAAATCTAGCATGAACTTTTAGGGCATCCTGGTTCAATCATGGTGCAAAAAATTTTGGAAAATTCAAATGGCCATCAATTGACTCAGAAGATTTTTCAAGCGAGAGAATGTGCATGTAATGCTTGTTCTCTTGGTAAACTAATAATTCGGCCATCAACAGCTAAAGTTGGAAATGAATCTCCAGTATTCTTAGAGAGAATACATAGTAATATATGTGGGCCTATTCACCCACAATGCAGGCCATATATATATATTATGTTATATTGACGCATCTAGTAGATGGTCACATGTGTGTCTATTGAGAATACAAAATATAGCTTTCGCAAAATTTATTTCTCAAATAATCAGGCTGAGAGCACAATTTTATGATTATACAATAAAGAAAATAAGGCTTGATAACGCTGGTTAATTCACTTCACAAGTCTTCAGTGACTATTGTATGTCATTGGGAATTATTGTTGAACATCAAGTCTTGCATGTTCATGCACAAAATGGCATGACTGAGTCTTGGATCAAACAGTTACAAAGTATTGCTATACTGTTAATAATGAGAACAAGATTTCCAATTTCAATATGGGGTCATGCAATTTTGCATGCTGCAACACTTATTCAAATAAGGCTGAGTGCATATCATATATACTCCCCATTAGAATTAACATATGGCCATAAGCAAGATCTATCCCATCTCTGTATTTTTGGATGTGCAGTTTATGTCCGTATAGCGCCATCGCAAAGAACAAAAATTGGACCATAAAGAAGATTGGCAATATATATTGGGTATACATCACCAAGCATAATTCTGTACTTGGAACCAAAAACTGGTGATATGTTTACAGCACATTTTGCCAATTGCTATTTTAATGAAGATGAATTTCCAGCTTTTTGGGAAGGAATTAAGGAAGTTCCAAAAGGTACTACATGGGCACATCATAGTTATTGCATTTTGATCCTCCTACAAAACAACGTAAAATGGAAGCTCAGAAAATTATGAGTTTACAAAATATGGAAAATGAGATTCCATATGCATTCACCAATAGAAAAATAGTGACAAAATCATATATACCCGCTGTGAATATTCCATCAAGAATTATTATTCTGAAAAAACAAAATTATAGAAATATAGCAAATGAACCTAAGGTTCAATTGAAAAGGGGGAGACCAATGAGATCAAAGGATTGAAACCCCCGAAAGAAAAAGAAATTGGGAGAATTAGATGAAAGTGTTTCAGAAGAACCACATACACTGAAAAGTCTTAAAGAGGACATCAGTATTGAAAATCATGAGATTTCCATCAATTATACCCTAAATGGAAAATTATGGTTTAGAAATGAGATAGAATATGATGATGAAATTTTCTTATTCTATGTATCAAAAGAAATTGATAATGACAGTGATGATTCATATCCAAGGTCCATATTGGAATGTCAGAAAAGATCTGATTGGGAGAAATGGGGAATGACCTTAAAAACTGAGTTAAACTCCCTCAATAAAAGAAATGTTTTTGGACCTATTGTCACAAGACCTGAACATATAATTCCCATTGGGTATATATGGGTTTTTGTTCACAAAAAAATGAGAAAAATGAGGTAACAAGATATAAAACCCGACTTGTTGCCCAAAGTTTTTTTCAAAGACCGGGAATTGAATATGAAGAAACATATTCCCCGGTAATGAATGCAATATGAACCAAGCGGCATCTAAAAGTCTAGATATGCATCAATGGATGTTGTGATAACATATCAATATGGATCACTGTATAATAATATATACATGAAAATCCCAGAAGGATTGAGAATGCTAGAGGCATCAATCTCAAAATCTAAAGAGATATGTTCAGTCAAATTACAGCGATTACTTTATGAATTAAAACTATCCAGACACATGTGGTATAATCGCTTGTGTGAATATTTGTTGAGTAGAGGATATACGAACAATGCCATATGCTCTTGTGTATTTATTAAGAAATCGTTATCTAGATTTGTGATCATTGTTGTATATGTTGATGACCTGACATAATTAGAACTCAAAAGATAATTAACGATGCTAGAACTCATACGAAAGAAGAGTTCAAAATAAAATATCTTGGACAGCCAAAGTTTTGTCTTAGACTCTAAATCAAGCATCTTTGGAATGGAACTCTCGTACATCAATATAATTATACAAAAAAGATCTTAAAATACTTTACATGGATAAAACGACTTCTTTGAGTACTCCAGTTGTCAATAGATCAGTAAATATTGATAAAGATCCGTTCTGACCTTGTAAAGATAACGAAGATGTATTAGGTCCTGAAGTACCTTATATGAGCGCAATTGGTGGAATCATGTATCTTGCAAATTACACTAGACCAGATATATCATTTGCTACAAATATGGTTGCAAGATACAGTTCGTCACATACGTCCATACAGTGGAATGAGATAAAACATATATTTCGTTATCTTCAGGGAACAATTGATTTGGGATTATTGTATAACAGAATTTCTAGTGTCGATTTAATTGGTTTTGCAGATGCAGACTATTTATAAGATCCACATAAAGCTAGATCGCAAACCGGATATATTTATACTGTTGGAGGCACTATAGTTTCTTGTCATTCCACTGTCACATACGCGCAGACAGTGGAATGAGATAAAATATATATTTCATTATCTTCAGGGAACAATTAATTTGGGATTATTTTATAACAGAAACTCTACTGTCGATTTAGTTGGTTTTGCAGATGCAGGCTATTTATAAGATCCACACAAAGCTTGATCGCAAACTGGATATGTGTTTACTGTTGGAGGCACAGTAGTTTCTTGACATTTTCAAAAGCAGACTCTAGTCGCTACATCTTTAAATCATGCAGAAAAAATTGTACTTCATGAAAAATGTAGAGAATGTGTGTGGCTCAGATTCATGACTCAACAACACATATTCGAGGGAGGAACCTTATAAAAATCGTATTGACTCTGCTCAAAAAACGATAGGATTGAGTGAGCTGTTCAAACAGGTAGTCATGCGATGGAAAAAAACATCTGCTCCACCCGAGCGAGAATTTGCCTGATCAGCGCTATATTTCCTAATCAGTGTAGCTCTTGGGCCAGCTCACATACGGTGGTATGCGAGCAGCAAAACAGTATATGCAATCAAGAAATACAAGAAGCAAGTGGAATAGTCATAAATAAAGAGGCATAAAAATTGTTTGAAGACAATGCTACTTGTGTTGCTCAACTAAAAGATGGTTATATCAAGAGCGACCGAACAAATCATATTTCCCAAGATTTTTCTTCTACACGCGGGAACTTGAGAAGAATAAAGAAATAGATATCCAATATATTTGTTCAATGGAAAATGCAGCTACTCTATTTACAAAGGTGCTCCCAACTATGACGTTCAGAAAGCATGTCATAACATTGGGATGTGTCAACTATGATACTTATGATATCATCATACCAAGGAGAGATTATGTCATTGTACTCTTTTTCCTTCGTCATGGTTTTTATCCTATTGGGTTTTTCCGTGACCAGGTTTTTAACGAGGTAGTGCATAATACATCATTAGTAATGGATAAATAAGGGGGAGCTTGCGATGTTGTACTCTTTTTCTCTTCCGATAAGTTTTTCTCACTAGACTTTCCATTGAAGGTTTTTAACAAGGCAACAAAAGACAAAACACAAGAAACAATAGTGACAATGGTGTCCAAGGTAGTGTCATGAATCTGACAAGTGTTAGATTGATTCATCAACATTATTGAAGAGTCAATAAATATGTGTTATTTCTCTTATTAGATACATATATGTACATAATAGTTATCACACAGATGTTAAAGACTATATAAAGAGCACCACTCTTCATGTAACAAGAGCACCTTCTCTCATGCCTGTTTCTTCTATTAGAAAGAATATTATATATAATATAATATTAAAAAAAATATTTTATAACAAACCCTTTGTTGTTGAAATTCTTTTTTTTGACAAATAACTTATATTAAAATGAAATGGTATGCATACTATTCCAGATATAATAAATTTTATAATGTAGGTGGTTTTTGGTCTAGTGACATATGGTCAGCCGATTAAAGGAAGGTGTACTTGCACATTCAGAAATTGAGTTCTACTCCCTACATTATGTAGGAACTTGGCTAATAGGGTGACCAGTTGTGTCCTAATGTTAACAAAAAAAAACATTACAACCACTGAAACCTGAACTCTAGCTAATTGACACACACTCATATAAAAGGGATTTTGCATTTGTGCTACAACATTTGACATACAATAAATCTTGAAACAACAAAATTCATTGCAACTTCTGATCTTCTTGTCCTAACTTGTGATATGTAGACTTGAAAAGATATTGCAAATGTGCTTCCTTTCCTTCCCTTTTATGGTTATAGAGAAGCAATAGCCCATCATAACTCGACCACATCTGATTTTTAATTATAGTAGAGGAGACTAAAACAACCACTTAATGATTCATCATTCTCTTTAGGAGATATTAGTAGTGAAGGATACGATTCGATTAAGACAAAAAGTCACCGATTAAAGGTGGAAGAGGATGATGCAACAATGAAATTACATAACCACACAAAATTCAACATAAACTTAAGAAAATAAGGCTAAATATTGCATTAAGCAATCTCCATCATCATAGACTAAGATTGTGAGAATTAGCAAACAAGACGAGTATAAGAGAGAATGAGAGATTTGGATAAGAATGAAGCTAGGTTTTAGTGTTGTAAATCACAAATGAAGAAGGAGATGGAAGAAGAGATTGGCGCCTGCGAGAATGAATAGTTGTTAGATACAACCTATTTTATAGGCAAACAAAAGAGAAACCAACATATACAATCAATTATACACACATATACAATCCAAAGCACAAAAGACAAAACATTACCCAAAAGCAAAGATTCTTCAATGCTTGTGGTCCTCACAAGAAAGTGAGATGGAGACTTATCTCAATATGTTCCAACAGTCATATACGGCCTAAAACTGAACATGTGACTCTCTAGTTGACTTTTCACTTTATGATTGTCTCATAACCAAATGTAACTTTTATTGATGGATATTCTCAAATTGCTTAGGATCATCAAAGGTGGATTCAATATAAAAGAATAAAGGCTCACATAATGACTCAAACCAAAGATTCAAATTAATATCAGCGCGCTTGCCAACAAAGGAAAGATTGTCGTTCGGGAAGGAAGAATCAGCGTGTTGATCAGTTAAGGAAACAAATTGATTGGCACAATAAAGAGAAAGAAGACACCATCTGATGTGGCGGTAATAAAGAAATCAGGATATTCCTCGAGATACAAGGAAAGAAAGCATCTATAAATAAGGGGGAAACAAATGAAAAAGTCAGACCAACTCGTCTACAGTCAGCAAAGAACTAGTTAGCCCGAGCATGAGAAAAAGAAGAGATTTCGATTCTTAGCACTAATTCCTTGTATCCATTTGATAAATCTATAAAATCCATCTTGATTCTTAATTGTTTGTTTATGCATAAACAATTTGGCACCTACCATGGGGTCAAAACAAGTTTTTTCTTGAAATATGTACCAAGCTAACAGAAGAATTATGATCATAAGCCAACGAGCAGCACTTGCAGCACAAACCAGAGAGCCTGCCACCAGCACAACCAACATTGAGATCAACCCAAATGAGAAGGTGGAGTTGGTACACAAAGAACACGTGGTCAGAAACAACGTCCAAGATCCAAAAGAATATCGTCACCTGAAGTGGATAGGATGACCAGACTACTATACATGGTACATAAAACTCAAGTGGATTACAAAGCCATGAAGACGCAGGTACATAGGGCGACCACATCAGCCCCATAGTTGCACTGCATGATCGAGAAAACTCGAAATGCACCCTTTAATAGGAGGATCGCTAACGCACATGTCCACCCAGCAGGAAAGCTAAAGTTCTCCTAGTACTTTAGAGATTCAGACCGCACCGCGTTCTTAAAATTGTTTTGCCTAGTAGCTGATATAATGTACCTTCGACCGGAATAACGGGACCCAGGTCTTTGTTGCTTTTTCGCAGAAGACCTTCAAGGTGCAGCACTAGATTCGTTTTGGCCCTTAAACCAAATTCAATTGATGGATTCGAGTAACTAGTAGAATCTTTCCTTAAATAGTACTCAATCTTCATCGAACATTGCGTATAGCCAATTTCATGAGTATGAGGCAGCAAAAGCACAAGCCCTTCAGCTAGTTCATTGAACGATTCAAAACGATTAAGGCCAAAAGTGTGTACATGGATGAAAAAATAGCCATATTCGCACTAGATTCAACACTATGGCCCACATCCCTATTCAGGGCGAACCTCATACAAAATCTATCGGCAATCTTGGACGACACACTTCATCGCTTATAATTAGGAGGAGATCAGGAAAGCTGAGAGTATCCAAGACGAAAAGAAAAGGAACCCATGAAATCAAGACAACTGCAGTGATAGAGCAATCGACGGATAAAAAGGAAAATACTCATACAATGTTTCCAAGTCGAGAAGTTATCAGAAGGGGCTTTCAAGGAATTACAGGGACTACAACAAGAAAACTTTTTTCCACTATCACCAAGCCAAAGGACATTCAATAGAAGAATGAAAAATTGTGATATACCTCAAAGAAGAAGGGGAGTGGCATGAAAGAATGATAGATGAGTGGAAAGGCCGTGGAGATAGCACTACAAGGGACAAAAATCCCTTAGGAGATGAGCAACATGACAATGAAGAGGATGTATCATCTCCCCTAGGCAGAAAACTAGGATCACATTCATCCAAGGAGGTTCATAGCTCTGCCAGGAATCAATAAACTAGAGAAAGGCGGATCATCATGGAGCCAACCATGAGCATCACACTAATATTACATTGAGGGTCTAGTACGCAGAAGGGATAAATCATCCCCACGATGACGCCCTGGTAATTCAATTGGATGTTGGAGAATTCACACTACAACGCATTCTAGTGGACACATGAGCTCAGTAGACCTACTGTTCCATGACACCTTCAAACAAATGGGATTCAAGGACATCGAGCTCGAAGATGAACCAATTCCACTCACTAGCTTCACCGGAGAAACAACCATTTTGTGGGAATGATAAATCATGCTATAGTAACATGCAGAGTTAGGAAACTAGTTAGCTTCATAACTGTCCAGAAGAAAGCGCTTTTTAATGCAATCTTGGGACGATCGCAGCTGCATGAAATGAAAGTGGTGACCTCCACCTACCACTAGTGCGTCAAATTTCCAAAACCCTGAGGAAACGCCAAGATAAGAGGTAGCCAGAATGCCTTACGACGATGTTATAAAGACAACTTTGCGCTCTCTAAGGCAAGCCTCGCGTAGCAATTATTGCAGCTCAAGGCTTCCTCAGCGCAGAGAAACAGAACCTACCAGAACCCAAGGCTGAGTCGACCAGAAGAATCAATATTAGAGCAAGTGCAGTTAGACCCCAATTACCCGGAAAAACAAGTTAGAGTGGGGCGAGACCTTGACCCAGATGTTAAGAAGGAACTAATCAAGTTCCTGAGCTAGAATATCAACACCTTCGCATGGCCAGCGTAAACTATGTCCATAATTGACGTGTCAATCACCGCACAAGAATACATGGATCCAACCTTAAAAACCTATAAAACAAAAACGGAGAAAATTGGGACCAGAGCGTGCCAAAGTAGTCTATGAGGAGGTAGAAATGCTTTTGAAGCTAGGGTCGATACTAGAGGTTATATACCCGAACTACTTAATGAACCTAGTAGTGGTTAAAAAGAAGAATGGGAAGTAGAGAGTTTGTGTGGATTTCACGGATCTCAACAAGGCATGTTTAAAGGACAACTTTCCGCTTCCACACATTGATAGGCTGGTAGAAGCTATAATTGGATATAAGGTACTACCTTTTATGGACACCTTTCCAGGATATAACGAAATACCCATGTATCCTGAAGATTTGGAGAAAACCTCAATCATAACCGATAGAGGAACATACTGCTACAATGTCATGTCATTCGGGCTGAAGAATGCAGGAATGACATATTAGTAACTCATTAAAAAATGTTCAAAGCACAGCTGGGATGAATGCTGGAAGTGTACATCGATGACATATTGGTCAAATAAGCCCGGATGAAGGACCATGTCGCATAACTCGCAGAATGTTTCAAGATTTTGAATGAATACATGATGAAACTCAATCCAGCAAAATGCTCCTTGGACATAGTGTCAAGAGAATTCCTAGGGTATTTGGTCATAGAGCAAGGAATCAAAGCGAATCCAAAGCAAATAACTGTGCTAGCATCAACACGAGCTCCAAAAATGCCAAAAACGTGCAACGCCTCATAAGAAGGATCACAGAACTAAACTGTTTCATTTTCATATCAACAGACAAATGCATCTCGTTCTACAAGCTACTTAGGCAAACAAAAAATTTGAGTGGAATGACGAATGCTAGGAAGCGCTAAACTCACTCAATGCCTACCTAGCCAATCCACTAATATTAGCAAAGCCAGAAAATGGGGAGACTCTCTACTTATATGTCACGGTATGAGAAGTCCCAATCAGCAGAGTATTAGTTCAGGAGGAGCATGGTGATCAAAAACCAATATACTACATCATCTAATCATTAGCAGACACAGAAACTCGATACCCTTCCATGGAAAAGTAAGCACTAGTAGTAGTTACGCCAACACATAAACTCCTCCCTTACTTCCAAATCCTCGCTATAGCCATAGTCAGGAAGCATCCACTTCAAACCATCCAACACCCCAGCCAGTCTGGACAACTGACCAATTGGGCAATAGAGCTAAGCAAACATAACATGGAGTTCAAGGCCAAGAAGGTGTAAATCTCAGGCCCTCACTGATTGTGTAGCAAAATGGACGTAGTACAAAAATGATCATTAGGCTGGTAAACGCCCACCTTGGAAGCTTCACACCGACATCACATCATCAAAAATAAGCTTCTGGATTAGAATCTGGCTAACTTCGCCGGTGGAAGAGATCTTGGAGCAATCATTTTGTCTAGGATATAAGGCTTCAATCAACAAGGTAGGTATAGAACTCGTTGTAAGATTAGGAATAAAATCCCTCCATGCGTATACATATTTACAACTAATAGTTAGTCAATGTAATAAAGAATACGCCGCGGAAGATTTTAGAATGGAAAGTTTTCTCCAACTGGTGAAAGAACTTACAGCAAAGTTTAATAACTTTAAACTGACAAAGATACTACACAAAGAAAATACTACGCCAAATGCTTTGGCCACACTAGCATCTATATCAGATCCACTAGTAAAAAAAGTAATCCCTATTGCATTCAAAAAAGCCTAATATTCAATGCGCCAATGCAGTAATACCCGTCCTGTACCAGCCCCATGGAACCAGCAATTATTTTGATCCAGAAGAAGTGTAGGGTTCGGAACCAGACTGGAGGAAGCCAATTATCCAATATACTCAACACAGAATGTTACCGGAAGACCAATGGAAAGTGCGAAAGCTTAAAATATAAAGCGCTAATTGCTGTATGATTGAAGACCAGCTATACAAACATAGTTTCAGCGGTCCATAAGTAGTACTTACGATGCGCAACGGCGACGAGGGCAGAAAAATATCCACTGAGATCCATGAAGGTTGGTGTGGAAGCAACTCTAGAGGACGAGCCCAGCCATCGCAATAAACAACAAGGATACAATTGGGCTTTAATGATTGGAGAAAGCGAGGAGTACTCCAAACGATTTGATAAATGCTAGCGGCACACTCTGACTACACATCAACAGACAAAAGCTCTAACTTCAACATCCATCCCCTATCCTTTCATGCGATAAGAAATGGAAATCATTGGCCTAATGGATCCATCCATAATACAAAGGCATAAGTTTATACTCATTCTCATAGACTACTTAACGAAGTTGGTTGAGGCAGAATCCTACGCAAATCAATAGAAAAACCGTGAAGACCTTCCTATGGAAGAACATCATATGCGGGCACACACTCCCAAAAGAAATTATGACCGAGATCAGGAAAAACTTAATATCAAGACCCGTCAATGCATTATGCGAAGATAAAGAAATACGACATGTACCAAGATATCCCCGAGCTAACAGACATGTAGAAGCAACCAACAAGACCATTCTTAACAATCTCAAAAAACAACTAGACTCAGTGAGCCAAACACTCCCAGCCATGATGTAGACTTACAGAACTACGCCACAAAATTCCACGGGAGAACCACCATTCTCCCTTTCCTTTGGTATCAAGGCCTTTGTACCAGCATAAGTCCTAGTCCCAAGCATACAGACGACACTTAGTGAAGATAATGTGCGTCTCAATAACAAGATGTTAGAAAAAAACCTAGACTTCGCAGGTGAAAGAAGAGACCTTGCAATGGTAAGAATACAAAACTACCAATAAATCGACGTGACACATTATCACTCCAAAGTTAGGAAGAGAAGATTCAAAGAGGGGGAACTCGTACTCGTAAAGGTCTTTGGAAGCACAAGGAAGCTTATCGGAGCAAACTGGGAAAGACCTTATCGCGTAACATAGATCATGTGAAACAGGATGTACAGGTTGGAAGAGCCAAAAACAAAAAGGCCCGTGGTAAATGTTTGGGTTGTTCACCTAAATAAATATTATCCCTAAATAAAAAGGGAATAGCAGCACTATGAACAACACAAATTACGCATGTAATAAATCAAATTATGTTTAAGGCTTGATCTTTTTAGGATTCGTAGGCAGGTCACTTTAAGCAAGTCCAACTCTTACTAAAAATACATATAAAATCCATAAGGCAAATAAACGCGTTAAAGAAAACACGTAAATATACTACACCAAAAGTGAAAGAAAAAATACGAAGTTCAGTAAAAATTAATAATCAACTAATGGTGACTAATATCTACTGCCAACATCGCCTCAAAGGCCAAATCAAGAGTTTCCAGCTCCTTAAGGCGAGACTCCTGATCAGCAAGGGCAACTAAATTGGCACACTTTTCAGCAAGATCAAGTGAACCAGTCTGGATTCGCTTAATAAGACAAATATTGTTCACATACTGATGCATTGGGGATTCACACTCATCTTCATGTGACATCTGATCCATTTTTCCCCTAAACGTTGTGAGGCGGTCAAAGAAAAGCGCTTTAACCTCCATGGATCTATGGGATTCCTCCAGACTAGCAACCTTAGACTCGAGACCCTGCATAGACTCCTTAGCCCAAAGAAGTTCTTCTTGAACAGCCTCAAATTGAGCCCAAATATTAGCATCAACTTCCAACATATTGGCTAAGGAGCTGAACTTGTTCGCACACATCGCCGCCTGAAAATAAAATATCATAGCCTATAGTAAAACTAGCAAGAATTTTTATTTATTAAAGAGATGGGAATAACGCAATCTACCCACTCGCTTGGGTTGTGGTTCCAGTTGAAAACACAGTGAATTGCAGATGGTTTATGCAACTAATCAAGCAAGATTTGATGTTGGCTGATGGTGATGGTTACATCATCGTTTCTGACCGACAAAAGGTAATAAGACATTGAGATTTGTAATTGTTGATTTGTGTAATACTTACATGTAATAAGTTGTTGTTGTTGTTGTTTTGCAGGGTCTAATCAACGCTGTGGAGTTTGTGCTGCCAAGGATAGAGCACAGACATTGTGTACGACACCTATATGCCAACATCAAGAAAAAGGGTCATGCCAAGAAGACACAGATGAAGCCTTTCATCGTGAATTTAGCACGGAGTTATAATGATGTTGAATACAGAGAAAACTTGAAGCACTTCATGGCATACGACATTGATGTGTACCAAGATTTTCTCAGTGAGAAACCAGAGACTTGGTGTTATGCTTTTTATAGGATATGGCCTTGTTGTGAAGACGTAGAGAACAATTCTGTGGAGTCGTTCAATAACACACTTGTTAAGGCACGCCAGAAGGCACTTGTACCAATGCTGGAGATTATAGCTAGGCAAGCCATGGTCCGGATCATGAAGAGGCTAATGGTTGTTACAGAGCACACAGGGAGTTGTACTCCATATATTGAAGCCTATTTAACAATGACTCATGAGTTAATTGCAGATTGTGGAGTCTATAGATCTACTAATTCAATGTGGCAAGTTGTAGAAGGTGACTGCTCTTATAGGGTACATGTTGAAGGACGAGCCTGCTCGTGTAAGTGTTGGGAGATAACACAAATACCTTTCCAGCACGCTTATGTTGTGATTATAGCATTGAAACTGGAGGTATCAGACTACGTTGCTCACTGGTTCAAGACTACAAGGTGGAGACAAACATACACAAACGGCATTATACCATTAAGAGGAGTTAAATATTGGCTTTTGACTTCCGAAGGGACTCTACACAAATTAAGTGCACTTCACAACCTTGAAGGAAGAAGAAGAAGAACAAATAGAGAAAAGAAAGAAAGGTCAGTGTGAAAGTCCAAAAAAGAAGGCAAAACCAAATAAGAAAAGAGTTATGCACTGCTGGTTGTGTGGAGCACCTAACCACAATATCAGGTTTCACAAAGGAAAACGAGCAAAGGTAAGTTTCTCAGAGCTTTACTTTTATTTTGAGATCTAGATGTTTGAATGTATTGTTGTATCTTTATACCTTTATGCGTTGTTGTATCTTTAAACCCATCTCAGATAATCCTCTTTGTTGATGTATCTTATGTAGGATGTACAAGGAGAGTCTTCCGCTGGAATCTTTTGTTTTTGTTGGTTTCGAATTCACAACAAAAATGACAAATCAGAACCTCTTGCTTTTGTTATGGATCATTATGTTTATGGAACCTGAATCTCTTGCTTTTATTGTGGATCTAGTTCTCTGCTTTTGTAATGCTCAAGACAGTTGTTAACATTTTATAAATCTAGTGGTCCTTATTATTACTATATTACATGGTCTTTTACTTTATTTTCCACTTGCACATGTCATGCTGCTTTCAATACATATTAAACAGAGAGAATAGAAAGAATCCAATACAAATTACACATGGATTCACGTAATTGTCATTACAACAACATAAAACCAGCCAAAACACATTGTCACTAAACCAACAACCATCGTTGCAACCATTGTCATTACAACCACATTACAAATAACATAGAACCAAAACAATAACATAAGCATAACAAAAACAATCTAAAACCATAAACATAGCATAGAATCAAACAACCATTACTTCAATCCTTACAAAACCATAACATAAGAATTCTAAAACTAGAACCAACAATCATCACATGTTTATGATCCCTATAATAGCAATCACACCTAATACTAAGGATGCAAAAACCCATTTCTTCATTTTCTATTCAGAGTCTGTAACAATACTTTCAATCCTGTCAGCTAACTCCATCTCCATCTTCAATTGTTTCTCTTCAAGTTCTTTCCTTTGATGCTCAAGACAGTTGTTTTCCAGTTCATCCATATGCTTCTCAATCTTCTCAATCGAATTACTCATCCTCTGAATCTCATTGAGAATTGCCTCATCCATCCACTTGAACACGTGTTCTTCAATGGGAAGTTACAATAAAAGCTTAAAGACCAATACAGAAAAAGTGACAACAAGTTTTGGTTCGGTTTTTTTTGCCATACCTTATTACCATACACCAAGTAACAACAAAAGTACCGTTGACCTGGGTTTAACTCGTACTTCGACGTCTTCGACACAACGACGGAGCCACACCAGCACTTCGATGGAATCTCTGTGATGTTTTGTCTCCTATTCCCAAAATTCGAATGGCTTGAGGATTGTCCTGATACATTGCTCATTGTCTTCTCCTTCTGCTACTTCCGATATCAAACCCAGCAGAAACCCCTTTCTGTGAATCTACTAAGCTCAAGAATTAGGTCTCGAACTCACAGATTTTTGAAGAAGAAGAAAACGATATTGAGTGGGTTTTCAATCGGGTCGGCTTAATCTGATTCGAATCCTGGTTTGGTTCATTTTATTGGGTTAACAGATTTTGTATTGATTCCATCGATTTCAGCCGGATTTAGCCGACTAGGTGTAAATAAAATATTGTATAGTTTGAGAGGTGGAATGAGATTTACAAAAGTTTCAAGAGGAGAAAATTTACACAGACAAAAATCTGGGGTTATTTAGAAACTTCCGAAACTTTTGGGAGGGGGCAATTGATCGTCGTTCCAATTCAACCCCACCTAACTTCAATTGAAAATTTTAGAATTGTCAATTCAATGATTACTTGTTAGAATAAAGAAAAAGTAGTTTCATATCTCTATATTCGATATATGTATATATATATATATATAAATTTAATTATAGAATATTATAGTAATGAGAATATTAGAAAAGTTCTACATATAGAGTAATAGGACAGAGATTAAAAATTTAAGACTGATTGGCCAGTAGTAGAAGTAGTAGTGCTTCTGAAAAACAAATGTTTATTATACACTATATTAGATAGATTGAAACATATATTTGTTTTTTCATAAACTACACTCCCCAAGTTTATAAGCTCTTTAGCTACAAATCAGAAATCCAACTTTGGGATGAGCAATCCCAAAAAAGAAAAAAAAAATCTTATCTATAATCCCCAAAGAATTTACTCATCATTGAAGAAACAAGGTAAAAAGATGATAAATGGTGTGAAAGAAACTAAATTCTGAAAATCTGTGAACAAAAAGTAAAAAAAAAAAAAAAAAAAAAAAAACTCAGAAATCAGGACTTGAGAGGAGAGTGAGACGCTTGCTTCCGATTGTGTCTTGTAGTATTGTGATCTCGCCTTCTTTCTCTAGTACCTTCTCCTCCAATTTATCTATCCTCTCTTTCAATGTATCACTCTCTGAGTTCAAAAGCATGTTTTTCTCACAGCATTGTCTCAACTCTCTCCACATTTGGTCTCTTTCATCAGACACTTTTGATAATAGTGTTTTCGTGCTCGCGCTGGCTTTTGACAATTCCTGGAGATTATTTTCAAGCCTGTTTATGTTCTCCTCCTTCTTCAACATCTGATGTCAAGAACCATCAGTGCATAGAAGTTATGTATATAATTGAGAACAGTTTCATCGTATCAAGAGACACAAAAACAGACATGGAACGGGTTATTCTTGTTTTGTAATACCTGGAGCTTGAGGTCTTTCACTTCGTGGGTCTTAACTGAGAGATTGTCAATAGTGCTTTGAATATCACTTCTTAGAATCTCATTACCTCGTACTGCTGCCGCTAGTTCTGCTTGGAGCTGTTCGGTTTCTTGTTCCTTGGAGTACAATTTCTCTCGCAATAAACTTGTGATTAGAGTCTCCGTTCTCAGCTCGGCTCGTAGGGTTTCCTATACGAGATTGGGCTAAACGTTAGCCACATATGCTGTAAACCAAAGCGTGAAAAATGAACAAAAGTAAAGAAACTAATTAATAATATTCTTGGAAACTCACTTCAACTGATTGGCTTCTCTGTTCCGTAAACCAATTAGTACTTGAGCAAGACGATTCTGCATTCGAAGCTACCACACTGCTCACTGTTTGCAAACTCATCTTCAGGTTTTCAGTTCCACGCCTTATTCCATGGACTTTCATTTCAGAATCAATCATAAACTGCTCACTTAATCCGTCCTTCAATGACTGCGTATCATGATGGGATTCAGGAAACTGAGTTAATTTCCCTTTGATGAACCTCAGTAACTTGTAACACAGCTGACTGCTCTCATATAACATTGAGAGTCCTTGGTCTTGTAAGTAGCAGACACGCATCTTCAACTCATTATCTAGCTTCAGGGTTGTAATGTCTATTTCGTGACCATTCCCTTTCAATCGATTCAGTAGACAAATATTCTCATGGCGAAGAGAGTCAGACTCAAGCATCATTGACTCTACTTCCCTTCTAAGTGAAAGCTCGATCCCTGTCAACCTTATCTGCTCAACTTGCAATTTCTTGACTAACTGATCCAACTTCTCTTGTGGTTGCTTCTTACCCTCCTCAAAAACACCATCTCGAAGTCCCTCGATTGTCTTCTCCTGTTCTTTGCAAGTTCTCAGAAACTTCGTAATAGATTTGTTCAACTCCCTGCATTCTTTATCCTTCTCTTCAAAGTTTCTTCTCAAGAACTCAAGATCTTCTGTAGCACCTGCATAACTCTCTTGTAACTGGGAGAGAGTTTGTTTAACAAAAGTGTTCTCTTCATGCAATTCATCTGCTGTTGTAGTCAACTCAGCAACTCTTCTCTCCAAATGTGCCATCATGTCTTTATTTTCTGTCTCATATTCGTGGAAAGTCGATAGTTCTCTCTGCAGTGAGACATTCTGCTCAGCAAGCTCTCTGACACGCTCTCGGAGTTTTTTCTCTTCAAGCTGGAATTTTTCGAGCTTTGACGTCCATTCTCCAGACCTTCTATCAAGCTCTTTCTCCAGTCCAGTCTGCAACTCACTTTTCTCCTTTTCTAGTCTTTGTATATGCAAGTTCCAATCAGACTTCATCCATTTGATTTCTTCCCTGACAGAAGCCCTGTCAACCATTTGGGATCGCAAAAGATTTACATTCTCATATGCCAAGTTAAGCCTCTCATCTTCCAGTTTTCTAACTGCCCCAACCAAAGATGAAACATCAAAGTCACAATCTGAAAGGCATCTCTGCTGCTCTAGTTCTTCAGAAAACAATTTCGCTCTCTCCTCAGCTTCTTTTATCTTCACTTCTAGCTCGGAGTCAATATCGTCTTCCATACACTTATACATATTCCTACTACGTATAGAATTTTTCTGGTGCTCTCCATAATCCTGCACATAATATCCGTTCACAGGTTCGTAATGTTCAGCCAGTGATACATTGGCAGCAACATCTGAGCTTGGGTCAAAAGTTCTATTAAGGGATCCACCATAGACATCTTGAATTGTGATGGGTTTGTGGTCTGAACCCCTTGACTTCCCATTAGTCTGAGAGAGTCTTTCAATGACATTTCTTGCAAGCGAACGAGGTGATCCATGTCTCAACCCATTGTCCACACAATCAGTAGAAGAGAACCGAAGGTGGGTTCCTTTAGCTTCTCTAAATGAGTGGGATTTTCTTTTGTCATTAAAAATATCTGATGGTGATGTAGGGACAGTCCACTTGACTCGGGGTGGAAGCCTTCTTTGGTTTGTACTCCCAGAGACTTCACTGAGTGAAGAACTACTCTTTTGCTTGCACCGTTCCAAATGCTCTTCACCATCAATATAACGGTCCACAACTTTACTAGAGACATTACTAGAACAAGAAGACGAACTCCCAGAGGAATCATGTAGAAACTTGTCTGCCTCACACTGCCTTTCTCTAAATTGTCTTTCTGGAGTAAAGCATCTGCCACATAGTATTCATTACATCGTTTGTCAGTGGTTTGATACTAAACATTGAACCAAGATATTATAATTATCATAAAAACAATTGAAAATCGTTAATCAGCAATTTATAAGAATGAAGAACGTCAAAAGCATACCGTGATGAATGATTCCGCCGCCTGCTTTTATTAGCAGTAGTTAGATCATTCGTGGAAGTGTCTCCAAATTTATCAAAAAGGGCACCAGCCGAAGACAATGAAAGGCTTCTTCGAAGAGCTGGACCACCAGAAACTTCACCTTGTGACTTGGGACTATCGAACTTTAGTTCAGCTTGACTCCTAGCTTGGGTTTTCACTTTGCTATCAGCTGCTTTTTCGCAGTTAACCTGTCTATCAGTTTCATTACTAGAATATGATCTAAAAAAGAAAAGCTTCTTCATTGGTGCAAGAAGATGCTACCGCAACTGCAGCTGCAATCGAGACATATAAAAGCAAAAAATCACCAAAAAAAGAGTGTCGAAGCGAATCTTACAAACAATTTGCATACATAATTTAAGTATTTCTTATACAATATACACAGAGATTCAGAAACTCAAGACTTGATCATAGTAAACATCGAGTCAACCCTAATTAAAAGGCCAAATTACCCTTGACATCTCCAAAGCCTGCAGAAACCCTAGAGACAAATTAAACCGGATCGGATTTTTAAAAATGAAGACACGAATCGAACCTGAATCCTAGCTGCGGAGAAATTGATGAAGAAAATGTTAGGCGAGATTACTCGAACAGTACCCAAAAAGAAAATCTCCCTTGAAGGATCTAATCAATTTTGTCGCAAACTAAACAATCCAATTCCCACTCTGTCTACTCTCTACTATCTTTAACTAGTCAGAAACACCAAAAAGAGAATAAGAAAAAAAAATGGTTGCTGACAGAATTTGCTTTAAAGAAAACCAACGAATCATAGAAGTTTATTTTGTTATTCAAAATTCAAAAAGAGAAAATCTTCAGGATTTATGAACTTACCATATAACAGCGATTTTGCAAATCCGAAATGGGAGAATTCGAACGGAGAAGAAATTTAAACGCAGATTTATTAACAGCGTTTGATTACGTCAATTTGACGATCTAAACGGAGATTACAAGAAGTAAGAGAGTGACGTTGACGAAGAAGAATCGAAAGAACTAACAATTTAAACGTTTCAAATTTCTTTTGGTGTGTAACGTTAATAGAGTATTAGTGGAGGGTATTTAGGTCAGCTTTTAAATATTTATTTGCGCGGATAAAGCCATTAAATGGAGCGTACTTCCTTTTTTTCAAATTTTTTTATATCACTAAATCTCCTGCATAATAAACGGAAAAGGACTTATAGATTAAAACACTTTTTTTTAATAAGCTTTTGAACTTGTTTTAAATCCTAATTTCATGTTTTAAATTTTAAAAAGCTACATAAATTTTTTAATTATGGATAATTTCTATATTTACCGTTAACACCGTTAGTCAACAATTAAGTCTTTGTCAAACGACATGTATACGATCAATTTAAGTGACACATGTACGACCAAATTAAAAATAAAATTAATATTCAAAAAAAATCAGAAAAATTCAAAAAAAATTAAAACAAAATTCAAAAAATAAAGAAAAAATTTAATTTTTTATAAATATATATATATATATATATAATACAAGAAGTAAAGTTTTTAAAATAAAAAAATTGATAAAAAGTTTCAAAATTAAAATAATTTTAAAAAATAACAAAAAATTAGAAACAAAATTGAAAAATTTGAAAATGCATTAAATACACCCCATTACAACCTAACTAACCGACAAATATATATGATAATTAACCAAAGAATATACCTACTTACAACCCAATTACAATCATAATTCCCTCGATTCGAATTTTTTTTAACTCTAAAACCCTAGAAATCTTCAACAAATCAAATACTTTTGACATGGTAATAGGTGAACCTACATAAATGAGTTGAAGAAACACTGTCGTGCTTCCGATATTAGGTGCTTTAAGCAACTTATTTTATATTACATATTTCATCAACTCAGTTTCATGTCTTTTTTTCAACTTCTTGAATGTCAATTTCCAAAATTTTCAACAAAACACTTAGTAAGACGTCAAATTTTTTTATGATGAAAGACTTACATAAATGAGTTGACGAAACTTATAATATAAATGAGTTGCCTGAAACACCTAGTGTTAGAAGCACCTACAGTGCTAGAAGCATCGACTGTGTTTATCAACTCATTTATGTAGGTGCACCTATTACCATACCAAAAACACTTGATTTGTTGAAAAATTCCAGGATTTGTGATGAATTTTGAATTGAAGTTTTAGAGATAAAGATTTTCGAATTGGGTTGAGTATGATAGTAGTCAAGTTTAGTCTCCTTGTAATTAGGTCTATTCTTCGATTAGTTATCGTGTCTAGTTTTTGTTTAATTAGATTAAATTTTTATTTATTTTTTAGATCCACTGTGCACGTGTTGCTTAATCAGCTGTACACGTGTCGGCCATCGATGGAATGAGAGAGACTTAACCGTTGACTGACGGTCAATGTAGAAATTAACCACAATTAGGAAGTTCATTTAAGTTTTTTTAAATTTTTAAGCATTAAATTAAGATTTAAGACGGGTTCAAAAGTTCATTAAGAAATCGGCACTGCGGTAAAAATTCATTAAGATTTTGGCTTTTTTCCCACCGCTCAGTGACCAAAATTTTAAGCTTAATTAAGTTACAAAAAATAATTACAATCAAGAAAAAGTGTTGTTGTGACTCAATTATAGCTGTCGCGAAGGACGCTGGAAAAAGTACCGACATGTTAGTTGAATCACACGACTAGTTTAATAACGATGCATAACTTGTGTATATCATTTCTCACTTAATTAAATCCTAAATCACTTGTAATATTTAGTCTCTGGTCACTCACTCGGCGACGGTAAATAGAACAGGCTTTTTATCCGTAGTGTACAAAGATGTTTTTCTTTATACAGAGGTGATTTTTTGTGATAGTAGCGGTTATCTCTTTATAACTACTTTCTCTCTCTTTGAAGACTGTTTTTGGTCGTTTCATGGAACTTTTTCGAGTGATTATGATGAGATAACGATCTCCAGATCTCTCTTTAAAAACGCTTGCGTTGTTTCTTCGATTTCTCAATTTCACAAAGATATCTAGTGGTAATTTTTGATTTAGTCATTAACAATGTCTAATAAATACCGAAAGCAAACTACCGGATGTGAATCTTGGCATCAACAATGATGAAGTCTCGATGCCCCTTGTAGTGTGTCATGAAACAGTTAATGTAAATCGCTATAGTTTTCTTGTGCAGCCACTCAATCCCCATAATAAAAATCTACGCACTGCGTTACAGACGATGCCTTGTCTCTGGAGAGTTGGTACTGTAACAACGAGTCGAATTATAGAAGGACGTTGATTGCAATTTTAGTTTTGATCTGAGGAGGCTAGTGCAACGGTTTTGCAGAAAGGTCCATGGTCCTTCAATGAGTGGTGTGTGTCACTTAACGATGGACCTCTCTTCTCGATGAGGCGGAGATGAAGAGATCACGTTCTGGGTGCAGATTAAAGGCATAGCTTTGCACTATCTCTCTTCTCAAATGGTTATGTCCATTGGTCATAGTATTGGTTACATGTTGGAGATAGACTTTGAGAATGAGAATTCGGTTTTGGTTGAGTTTGGCAGGGTCTGTGTTTTGTTATTTCCTGATATTCCTCTAAGGTTCCAAAGGATGTATCAATTTGGAGAGAAACCGCTATTTTGAAGTTTCATTATGAAAAGCTTTAAAGCTTTTGCACATCGTGTGGCATGATAACTCATGACCGGACTGAATATCCGATGAATGTGGCTTCGTTGACTAGTTAATCTTGAGATGATGGTGATGATGCCGGTGGGGAGGATGATGCAATGTCAGAACAGAATCAGAGCCATCTCTGGAGGAAATTCATGATGCACAACATGAAGCCAAATCCTCAACTCCTCCATCAACAAAGCACAAATTTGATGTTGATCCTTCAATATATATGACTGCAACTCTACTAGTATTGATTGAGTGTGATGTGAAGCAGAGTAAGATTATGGATAACATATGTGAATGTGTGACTAAAAAGGTATGTCATCGCATAGATCATATTGAGATTTGGAAATGGTTTAGGTCATCTGTTGGGATGGTGAGTTCATCAAGCAAAATTGAAGGTACAATGGACAAAAAGCCATCAAAGGAGCAATGAATACGGCCTTTTGAAACTGTCAACGGATGAATGGGCCTTTGGTAGTTTGACACCTTAAGAGGATAGAGTGAAACTATGCTTCGGACATTCTTTTTCTGGTGGAAACTAAAAATTTGGATGATGTGATAAGGGATGTTGCGGCTACCCCGAAGTTTGATAATGTGAAGTGTGTCTCTCCTTGTGGGATCGGTGGTTGTTTGGCTCTTTTATAAATGAATATTGTTTTTGTATCTTTTAATTATGTAGAAGAAAGACTCATCCATTTTAAAATTCATATCAATAATAATGAGAATTTTTTTCTACTTATCTTGTATCTATGGGCATCCTATTAGACAATTCAGATCCAAATTATAGGAAAAAATTTAATCCATAGCAACTACTCATAATGCTCCTTGGATTTTATCTGGCGATTTTTCAATAAAGTTTTAAATTTAGAGGATAAAATTGGGGGTCCTCGGCATGAGCATTGGAGTCTATGTGATCTTCGAAACATGGTGCTACATTGTCAAATCTCCGGTCTAAAGTACGAAGGGAATAACATGACTTGGAGGGGACAAAGACGTAATAATTCTGTAAGATGTTGGCTTGATCATGTATTTACGAATGGTGAATGGAATTACTTATATCCATGGTCTTTTTTTGGAATATCTACTTACGATGGAGTCTGATCATTGTCCCACTGTTATTCATATTCGACGTAATAATGAGTGAGGTTGTAAGTTGTTTCAGTTTGGTTCTCATTTATGTTCCATTGAGGATGTACAAACTATTGTTGCGAATAGTTGACGAGAAGATCATTATATTACGAGACCTGATATTATGGCTAATCTTCGTTTTTTTGCTTAGCTTTGTACTTAGGCTATTGCTGATGCCAATAGTGATTTCACACCAAATACACAGTACATTAGGAGTTTCAAGAGTGAACTACATCATGCAACACAATTAGAGGACATATATTGGCATAAAAAAAGTCGACAAAGTGGCTTCAAGAAGATGATTCCAATACGAGAATCTTTCATGTCTCTACTCGTAATTGAACTACCCAAAATTAGATATGTCAAATCAAAGATGGCGAGGGACAAGTTTATTACAGAAACAAGTAGATAGCGTGTGAGGCAGAATGATATTATTCTACATTATTTACTTCTACTACTCGGCCCAATCACTTGTCTGAATTGGATATGGTCACGCCTATGGTTACTAGTGCCATGAACACACATCTTATAGTTCCAGTCACATAGTTAGAAATATACAAGCGGTCTTTAATATAGGAGCTACAAAAGCACTTGGACCTGATGTATTTACAACATCCTTTTATCAGCATTAGTGGACAACCATAGGATCGGATCTCATTCGCGAGGTCCAGCAATTTTTCAACACAAGGATGATGCATACTCAGGGGAATTATACAAATCTTTTCCTTATCCCTAAGGTCACTACTCCCTAAACGATGCTTGATTTCTGCCTAATCAGCCTTTATAAAGTCATCTCCATGATATTTGTACAATGACTCAAGATGGTTATGCCTCATATTTTAATTATTTTCAAGTTCGGCAAAAGGTTGCAATAGAATTTATGGCTGTGAAAACAGACATTAGTAAAGCTTGCACTCATAAAGAGTGGAGTTTTTTGGAAGCAGTTTTACGATGAAAAGGGTTTGTTGAAGCTTGGATCCAGTGGGTAATGGTTTGTACGCGTATTATATTTTAGTGTTCTGATCAATGGAAGACCATATGGTTGTTTTTCTTCTCAACGCAGTATAAGACAAGGTGATCCTCTCTCTCCATATATGTTTATACTATGTGCGGATGTGTAGAGTTCAATGTTGGCTCAAGCTCAACACACTAGAGAAATACAAGGTATACAAATTAGTAGCCATGGGCCAATGGTTTCGAATCTCCTCTTTGCAGATGATTCCTTGTTTATTTATCAAAGCTGATGTACACAATGCGAGATCACTCAAGAAAATATTTGAAGCTTGTGTAGGTATTTTGATACACTTAGAGTTTGAACTCTATTATCCTACTGCAAGTGTATAGCAACGAAGTAGTATTCTAGGGATCAAATCCACAAGGACCAAGTTGTTACACTATCGATTTTATGACTAGACTATAGCTAAGTTAATATGAAGTAATGGTGGTGAATACAATTAAACAACTTAAGAGATAAACAGTGTCAACTTAATAAATTAAAACATCAAGTTTAGGGAAATTCATAGGAAAATCAAGGAATTTGAACCAGGAAACTATTCAGGAACAATCAAGTAACCATCTCGACTCATAATAAAGGTATAGACAATCCACTATTGTGGTATCGACTACTACATCTAGCAACCTAGAAATCCTAACTGTCGTTGGCACTAGAGATCTAGATATGCATTACTGACAAGGTCTGATAAGTCCACAATCAACCTTAACATCAGCTATCGCAGTTAAGGATTGATTGCTACCTAAGGAGGATCCAATTCCTTATAGGCTTTTGGAATGTTAGGTAATCTAAGATCATAGATTAGTTAGCTACTCTAATCTAAGCATTAAGATTGTCGATTAGGTGGAGAACACATCAAGCAATACCTATTTGTTCCTAATTCATTAATTCCCTNTACAACCCTAGGAACCTAAACTTGATTTGGATCTACTCAGACGTGGTGAAGATGAACGAATTGAAAGACATAATAGAAAACATAAAAGTAATTACAATTAAAATTAAAAGGTTTAGAAATCTTCTCTAATTGTGTAGAGATTGGAATTCCTCTCCCAAAAACTCAAATACAAGGTCTGACACAAAACAATGGTTGTTCTAAACTATAATGAAAATTGGTCTTATATAGGTTCTAAAAATGCAGGTGCAAAATAGGAAAAATTAGGTTTTCTGCTTGTGAGCTTCGATGATCGATCAATCATGGGTGACAATCGATCGATCAAGGTTAAATGCTCGATCTCTAAAAGGTCTTGGTTGATCAACGGATCGAGCGCATGTCTTATTAAACATCGAGGCTCGATCAATCAAGTGTGCGGATTGATCGATCGCTGCTTTATGGCTAAAGTTTCAAAAACTACTCTAATTTATCATTGACCAAGCTTTGATGGCATAATCTGAATTAAACATGTTTTCCACCTAAAAAGACTCTATAAAGCAAACATACATTCTGAAAATATGTGAATTAATGAGCTTAAAACCGATAAAAATGAGGTATATTATATTTCGGGTAAGGTTATCAACTATGATAAATCTTCTATAACCTTTGGTAAGAAAGTGTTTGGTGCTACACAATAACATACCAAGTTGGTGATGGGTATTCACAAAGTAGGCATATCTCGGTTTACCGAAACAATTTGGCCGAAACAAACTATAGATGTTTACATATATTTCAGATAAGGTGCATCAAAAATTACAAAGTTGGTAGACTTATTATCTACCAAAAGCAGGTAAGAAAACATTAATTAAGTCAGTTGCCTATGCATTACCCGTTTACGCTATGAATTGTTTCTGTTTATCGCGAGACATGTGTGGTACGATAAATAACCTTATCTCCTGGTCATGGGTATCTTGGAGGAAATTAAGTCGTCCTAAATGCAGTGGGGACTAGGTTTTGATGTTTAGAGCTTTTTAGCCGATCTTTGCTAGCCAAACAGGTTTGCTAATTATTAGAACATCCGAAGAGTCTTTTATATCGATTATATCAGAGATGATACTTCCAAGACATCACATACTACATGCTCCTAAGGACTTTCAACCATCGTATGGATGGTCTTCTCTACTGTACGGTTGTGAACTTTTGAACAAAGGCATTCAGGTGAACATTGGCAATGTTCTTGATACCATAATCGGAGTGGATCCATGGTTACCTAGTTTACCACCATATCCGGCTCGATTACTTCCATCGTTATCACCGGTCCGAAAGGTCTCTACCTTAATATATATGTTGATACATCTGATTATGAAACTGTATCTTCCCAATGAAAAGGTATTCGATACTGTTTGTTGGAGCTTTACTACAAATGGTATTTACCCTATCAAGTCAGGCTATTGATTAGCTTCACAATCATTGTGCCTTAAATTTACTTTACAACCACCATTGGCGGCTCATGAGGATATAACAAAACATGTATGGCAACTCAGTATTCCTTCAAAGTTAAAGAACTTTCTATGTCAAATTGGCTCCCCTGCTATTCCCGTCGACGATCTATTGGCGATGTAAAATATATATACTTTAGAGGAGAGTTTACGGTGTTTCGGCACATGAAACAACAGATCACGTTCTTTTCACCTGTGTTTACACTATGGCTACTTGGAGACTTTCTGGAATCCCTACAAACATTCTTTGTGATCTAACATATTTGATCCGAGATAAGTTACGACTTAAAATATCAATCTCCACTGGTACAAGGATTCTAAAACGTATTAGGGTTCTCCCCTTTTGGATTTTCTGGAGACTTTAGAAAAGCCAAAACACATTGGTTTTTAACAAGACTACATTAGCTCCTTATGATTTAGTCCAACAATTGATGCAAATATTTTTGAGTGGTTAGAGGCGGTTGCACTGCTAGGTGCTTCCTCTTCGCTGTCCACTTTACGACATGAACAACATCACAAATGGGAGAAGACACTGACAAATTAGATCAAGTGTAATTATGATGCCTTTCACCATACTGGACTCCATCCTTTTTGTTTGGGCTGGATTATTCTTAATTCACATGGAAGCATGCTTCAGGCGGGTCATGGACAATATCAAGGGAGACACTCGATAGAAGAATCCAAATTTTCTGCTTTATTATGTGAGATGCAGGAAACTTGAGGCTTGGAATACTGACATATTATGTTTGAAGGGGACAATATATCCATCTCAAAATTTATAAATTTCACAATGATGAATTTGTGGTACAGTTCTTTGCTTAGAGTGGTGCAACACTGGGCACAACTGTTTGACGGAGTGAAATTCCATTACCGATCAAGGGAAGCAAATCAATGTGCTGATATGCTAGCTAAAACATTAGTTGCTATATTAGACTATACATATTTTGTTTATCATTGTTGTGTTGCCTTCTGACGACATGTTGTAATGAATGATTGTTGATGCAATATAAGTAACTGATGTTAAAAAACTAAAAACGTAGCATTTTGAAACTATAACTTTTAGTTGACATGTTATTTACAAGATATGCGAGTACAAAATTATAAAATCTTAGAGTTACTTTAAAGCTTAATTTTGTTAAAATGTATTTAGTGATTATTGTTGGAGGTGGATCTGAGATCCTACTTCGGTCCACGAGAATAATCAATAACTGCAAAATCACTTAGATGTGAACTAAGCTAAAAAATCATCTCGACTCTCTATTGAAAACTCGGAAAGATTCCTATTTGGATGATCAGTGAACGAGAAGAGTTGTAACTCGTTGCTGAAGATAAAAGGAAGTTTTCCTAATTCGGATAAGGAGAACTCCGAAAATCTAGCAAAGAATCTATCCATTTTTCTGCAAATCTAAACAAGTATAGTCTTTTCTATTTTCAAGGGATTATAACTACCGCTATGATCTATAAATAGAGGTGGAAACCCTTGAGAAATGGATCCACTTTTTAGCACTCAAGAGTTTGTTATAAGAACTCAACCTGATCACTTCTTACTCGAGCAATCTCTTTGAATCTCTCCAAACCAAGTTCAAGGATCCCCACCCATCTTCTCTTTACATTAATTAGAGCTTGATTTAGATTTCTTTGTGCTAAATTCTGCTCGAACAATTGGCACTGTCTATAGGGAAGACTTTGCCGGATTTCTTAACCTAAGAGAACTAACATCAACGAAAAGCAAGGATGTGGGGGAACAATACTATCATACAATTCCCGGAAAGAAGAACTCCTGATCCAACTCAGGAACAAACAAATCCGGCTCAGAATTTGCTTCTGAACTCTGTTCAGACTCAGAAGAACCTCTGTGAGCCAACTCGGGGAGCCGTCGAGCTTCTAGGACCTCCGCAAGAGCTGCCATCACCCAAGGTGATGATTCGGAACCTGCTAGCAATGCAGGAAGCAGCAAATAAGAAGAACGCCGAGCATTTTAAGTGTATTGAAGCTAGAGACAAGCTCAGCTATGATAATTTGCAGCCCGCACCAAACAACCGTCAAAGCGACGATGTACTCGCTAGCGTGCAGAGGAATCTATTCAATCAAACTCTGAGCCAGCAAGAGCACCAAACTACGAAACGAAGCCAGATTCTAACTTGGCTCATCCCGGCATGGCCGATTACAGGTACAATGTATATTGCGACCATCTTTAGGATGATAGAAGAGATGAAATCAAAATTCCACCAGGCGACCAGCTGGGCACCAGAGATTGGGCTGATTCTAGCCCAAGCATGGAACTCGTCATTCTCTCCAAGAATGAGACGGATCCTAGTAAATCGAGGGTCAAGACTGTGTTGCCCATCGTACGATGGAACCAAAGATCCACTAGAGTTCATGAGCGCGTTCAACGTTACGATGGGAGGTATAGATTACTACCCAAACCAAGAAGATGCGTGTACTGCCAACTATTTGCCCAAACTATGGATGCATTGGTGTGGTTCACCAAGTTGCCCACAGGGTCGATTGAAAGCTTCAACCAGCAATCCAAACTTTTAATGAAACAGTATGCTATATACGTTAACTAAAACACTTCTACAGAGCTGCGGTCCTTAAGAAAAGGAATTGACGAGACTTTTAAGTCATACCTTGGACGCTTCCGAAGGATAATGACCAAAGCTAAGCTCAGTGACGACATGGCTATTGAAGTACTAAGAACTGGGATGGTCAGCGGCAAAACTCTTTGATGAGACCTTTTCATGAACTGACCAACAACAATATCAGAAAGCTTATGCAAAGCAGCAAGGCATGCTGAGTACATCGAGAAAAAGCAAATCCTTGCAGCGACTCATAAGGCTCAACGCAAATCTAGAGCGAAAGGAGCCAACAAAGAGTACCAAGAGCCAAAACAGCACAATAATCGCAAAAATACTAACTCGGCGACAATGTTTCCAAGTCGGGGATACAGACAACCCGGTTAGGAAGAAGCCCTGGAACAACAATTACAACCGAGAATAATATTGCACTTTCCATTAGCGGGCCGGTCATTCGACCTCAAAATGTAAACACCTCCAATAATTTCTCGCCAAAAAATACAGCAAAGACAAGTTAAATCTCTCTGAGGAAGAAACCCAACAATTATGGTTGCAAAGATGAAAAGAAGCTGAATTACGAGAAGCGGCTAGCAAGTCGGCGGCCCAGAGTGATACTGCCAACAATGGAGTTAAGTACGCAAAGAATGGACCCAAAGCTTCCAAACAGGATGACACACGAGTAAAGGTGGCCGTCATCATGAGAGGCCTCCAATCTTGTGATGACACTATACCGTCCATCAAGAAATATGAGCGAAAGACTATAGCTGCAGTCAGCCTTAAGAACTCATCTCTATCAGAATGATTTACACCAGCCGACTCAAAGTTCTCATTGTATCCAGACGATCTTGAAGGAGTAAACTTCCCGCACAATGACCTGCTAGTCGTTAAGCTCCGAGTTACTGATTGTGACATCTCTTGGATACTTATCGACACCGAAAGTTCAGTCAACCTGATCTT
Organism: Lepidium aucheri; assembly: GCA_900406435.1. NCBI lineage: Eukaryota > Viridiplantae > Streptophyta > Magnoliopsida > Brassicales > Brassicaceae > Lepidium > Lepidium aucheri. The sequence continues at coordinate 44,442 of OVBA01001190.1, forward strand.
CAAATACTCTTTGGGCCAGATGGCACTCCCAGATCTTAGAATCAAGCCGATTGATAGAACCCTTGCCGCATTTGATGGCAGTTTTATACATGCCATAAGAACAGTCAAATTGTCAATTAGGCCAGCTGGAATCACAAGATGGATAAAGTTGTTGTGGTTGACAAGCCACCAATTTTCTACATGATCTTGGGAACACCTTGGATCCATGTAATGAAGGCACTTTCATCGAGCTACCATTAATTTGTAAAGATCCCGACTGATAAAGGAACTTACACGCTGCAAGGTGATCAGAAGATGTCAAGAACCTGCATCGTTGCCGAGTTAAAGCTACACAACAAGTCTTGTATGATCACAACAACGATTAGCAACATGGCCACTTTGGAGCCTCCTGCTCTGGAGAAGCCAGACAGATCGACAGTTAAACTCGTCAACATAAATTCATCCGACTCTGCGAAGTGCGTCAGTATTAAAGTCAACTTGGACAAACTAATTTGAGAAAGGTTAGTCAAACTTACATGCTGCCTGCACAGTAAAGGACATGCCTGGAATCGACCCAAGGATAGCAAGTCAAAGATTGAATGTCAATCCGATGTATAAGCCGATAAAGCAGAAAAGCAAAATTTAGGGCCTAAAAGGATGGAAGCCATGATCGAAGAAGTCAAGAAGCTTATCGATGTGGGGTCAGATGTCGAAGTACAATACCCAGAATGGCTAACCAACCTGGTCGTAGTACCAATAAAGAATGGTAAATGGCGAGTCTGTGTGGATTTCACCACCCTAAGCAAGGGATGTCCGAAGGACAAGTTTCTTTTGCCGAATATTGATCAGATTGTAGAAGCAACGACAGGGAACAATCTACTCTCGTTCATTGATGCTTTCTTGGGCTACAACCAAATTAGGATGCACCGTGACAACATGGAGAAAACCTCACTCATAACAGATCAAGGAACGTATTGTTATAAGGTCATGCCCTTCAGCCTTAAGCATGTGGGAGCTACTTATCAACGGCTCGTTAACAAGATTTTCACCAAACAATTCGGCCTGATGATGAGGGTTTACATTGACGACATGCTGGTTATGTCCTTGAAAGTCGAAGATCATGTCAATCACTTGGCCCTCTGTTTCAAGATATTGATTGAGTATCAAGTAAAACTAAACCCGACTAAGTGCACATTCGGAGTAACATCAGGAGAATTCCTAGGATATATCGTTACCCAAAGAGGGATCGAGGCAAGTTCGATTCAGGTGAAGGCAATCCAGGAATTACCATCTCCGAGAAACAAACAAGAAGTCCAAAGACTAACAGGACGGATTGCCGCACTGAATCATTTCATCACCCGATCAACGAACAAGTGTTTCCCTTTCTATCAACTCTTGTGAGGAAACAAGAACTTTGAATGGGACGACAAATGAAAAAGCGTCTTTTCCGAGTTAAATGTGTACCTGTCAACTCCACCGATTTTATCAAAACCTGAAGATGGTGAACCGCTTTACTTATATATCACGGTGTTCTTGTCGGCACCCAAATCAGTTCGGAAGATTAACCAAATGGGCTATAGGACTCATCGAGTATCACATAGAATCTAAAGGAAGAACTAGTGCCAAGTAACAAGTTCTGGCGTAGTTTCTAATCAAACTCTCCCCCGAGTTGGAGCAATTAAAAAGCGGATGAGTCTCCTCAAGTCTGGAAACTCTACATAGAAATATCGTCTTTGCAACATGGATCCAGAGTCAGAATTCGACTGGAAACTCTGACAAGTGAAGTAGTAGAACAATCATTCTGACTGGCCTTTCCAGCCTCAAACAACGAGGCCGAGTACAAAGCATTAATTGTTGGAATCTGACTTGCTAAAGAAGTTGGAGCTTTCCAAGTCGGATGCTATTGTGACTCTCCGTTAGTCATCAATCAAATTAACAGCGGCTACGACACGAAGTTATACTTGAAAGTAGTAAAGAAGCTATCAAAAGACTTTAAGGTTAAGGTCATTAAGATTTCCCGAACAAAAAGTACTTTGGCTGATGCATTGGCGGCTCTGACTTCAACTACAGATCCCGTTCAAAGACGAGTCAAACCCGATCACTTCTTACTCGAGCAATCTCTTTAAATCTCTCCAAACCAAATTCAAGGATCCGCACCCATCTTCCCTTTACATTAATCAGAGCTTGATTTAGAACTATTTGTGCTAAATTCTGCTCGAACAATTATCACCGATCTATACTATAATAAAATAATACATAAAATTTTAACATTCTATGTTTATAAAATAAAATATTTTAATAATTAAAATATGTTAATAATATAATATAAGATTATAAATAAATAAAAATAAAAATAAAATATTTTATTTACGAATTATAATTTTCATTATTGTTTTTAATTCTAAACCAAATTAAATTTATATAATATTTTAAACTAACTAATAAATCTAAATTTATGTAATATGTAAAAATATTTTAAACTTTAAATTTGGATTAAATTTTAAATTAGTTTAATATATGCTCTCTTCTATTAATCCATTAGCATTTAAAATCTTCAAAATAATATTTTAAAAATAATATTTCATAATATATGGAAAATTGATAAATATATATATATATATATATATATATATATATATACAAACAAAAATTTTCTATCTCATAATATTAAGAAAAATATATAACTTAATAAAAAATAATATAAAAATATTTGGATATATGTAGATTATCATCTAAATTAATGTTGGTAAAAGTATATGTGTATTACAAAACATGAGTCATTATCTAAACTAAATGCACAAAATATTATATAGGCATATTATATATATCTTCTAAGTTAACTTCTTAATAGATTTACATTTTCTTATTTATTATATTACGAATTATGCTATTAGAAATCTTTTAGTAAATTAAAGTGATAATTTGACCCCCAAAAATGATTATAGTGACAACAATTTTTTCATGGGAGAATTGTAAAAATGTCCCTCAAAGGAGGACATTTTCATCACTGCCTTTATTTTTTGGACATTTTCAGAAAATGCCCCTCATTGTGGAAAAATGACTAAAATACCCTTATGTTATTATTTTTATATATTTTTACAAACTTTTTTCCCGCCAAAAAAAAATTTTCCGCCAAAAAAATCTTTTTTTCAACCAAAAATATTTTTTCCCGCCAAAAAAATATTTGTTCCCGCCAAAATTTTTTTTTCCCGCGAAAAAGTATTTGTTCCTCTATAAGAAAAAATTTTCACGCCAAAAAAAATTTATAAGGGAGTTTATAAAATTTTTT
>OVBA01001191.1:0-47703 GCA_900406435.1 Lepidium aucheri
AAACCAGATGCTTTCTCCCACTGCTTTTCTCTCAAACTGTCGTCTTTCGTAATATCAAATTACCATTTCACCCATATAACAACAAACTAGATAAGGGACATTATTGTCTTTTCGAGGGTCCTGAATTACTGGACTTATCCGCAAGCGTGGGCTGTGTGTGCGCACCTGGTTTCGTAGCTTACCTTAAAATAGAAAACAATAATACCGAATTCTTTTGTTTAAATATTCTTTGACAAAGATAAAGTATTGCCCATTAAATGTTGGGCTTACACTAAATTTCTAACAAAATTTCCTCCATTTTTGAGATACAACAAAATCAAAAAGTGTGAAAAAACAATTTGGAAACATTTATCTCATTTGAGCTCTACCAACGTGGGCCTCTTGTAGCATTGTCTGCCAAAGTCCTTTAACACGATGACGAAACTTTTTCTGAAACCAAACTTCAATTTCTGAGTAAAGCACATTTGGATTCTGCTCCCAACTCTTTCTCAAACTCTCAAAACTATCAATCTTCTTCTCTTTCAAAATTCTCACCAAACTCCCAACTCTTTCTAAGCCCCAAGCTTCTCTTTCCAACAACGTTTCAGGTTTCCCAGCCATCAATGCTCTTACGCTTTTCAAACAGGGTAATACCTCTCCTTGAAGCAGAGCACATCCGAAGGCTGCTGCTCTGTCTCTATCCTCTGTTATTGCCACACTGTGAGCTGGAAGCTCCCAATTATACGGACCAAAACTTGGAACGACCCAGCACAAAACTCCATCCTCCTCACTCGAGTAATATGGTTTTGGGTCCTTAAGCGGAGTAGAAAACACGCAGAGAGACTTTGCATGCTTCACCAGCCATTCTGGTTTAACCCGTGTCGCTCCGTGCATGTACGGTCTGTTGGTGAGTAGGAGCTCACTGTAGACTAATAACTCCGGAGCTGAGTTTATGAGAGACGACCAACGGTGCAGGAAAACGGGTTCTTGAACTGCACAGGCTTGGTATTCTGTTGCTCTGGTCTTTCTGGCTACACGGTCTGCCCATCCCGCACATATGGCTTCTCCTAATAGCTCTTCTTCGTTCTGTAATAGTGGGCTTCTTGAGGAGGATGATGCAGTGATCCTCCATGACTTCTCTACGTCATGTAAAGTCCCATGACTCCATGAGAATTTGTCTTCTGTTTTGGAAGGCTTAACACAAGTGAAAACAAGTCGCAAAAGCTGATCTTTGAGCTTAGACATCTCGTCCATGGTCTTCAAGTGCAACCCGTTCGCCGCACAGAAGCTCGTGCCATTCTCTGAGATCTCAAAGGAATGCAATGCGTAAGCTACAGTCAAAGCATCACTGCTCGGGTTGGAAAACTTGTCCCGAGCAGCTTTAATCTTTTCTTTCCGCTCCCTTTTCTTTTGTTTTTCTTCTTGCTTGACGGTAATGCCAGTATCTTTGGACTCATTTTTCTTCTCTCCTTCAAACTGCATTATCAAAGGGTTGGGTAAGCTCAATGCGGCTACCGCCGCAACAGCATATCCAAGGACAAGATTTGCCCGTGAGTAATTACGTGCCTCCTGAAGCATTTCGATGACTGTGAGAAGCATTCTTGAGTGACGTGGACTCATAGGGTAGTGAGACATAGCCTTTCCTAACGGCGTTAATCTTCCATTGCTGTCGAGAGCCTCTAGAGTTTTTAAGCATCGTTCTGCTTCTCTAATAGCTGATGGCTCAGGTGGAGTTGGAAATGGGAAATTCTCAACCTGTTAGCAATCGAGAAAGGCAGAGATTCATAACAACAGATGGAAGAAAGAGATCTAGTCCATTGACAATGGTGGCTACAAAGTCTTACCTTCGGAATGTTCATAGACTTCATGAGAAGAACGACTCCATCAACAGGAACTTTCGTGATTTCAGGAGGCGAAGATTCCTCAAAGATATTGCTAAAAACTGCAGATGAATAGAGACGATAACAGTGACCAGGTCCAGTTCGTCCAGCTCTTCCAGCTCGTTGACTAGCCGAAGCTTGACTAATCCAATCTACCTCATAATTTTCGATACCAGTCTTAGAATCATAATTCTTCACTTTAACCCTACCTGTATCAACCACATACTTTATACCCGGAATAGTGAGAGAAGTTTCTGCTACATTAGTTGCCACAACCACAAGTCGTTCTTCTTTCTCAACTTCCTCAAACACTCGGAGCTGTGCAGCTGGAGATAGCATCGCATAAAGTGGAAGAACTCGTAATTTTCCTGGCACAAATGTGTTTTTTTCCTCCTTAACCTCTTGATTTTCTGTTGCAATAGACTTTGTTGACTCAGCAGATACGAATCCATTCTTATTTGCCAAAGCATTAAACGCTGCACGAAGAGCATTTAGTTTTTCTTCCTCTACAAATGAACTTGCAAGGCTGTCATCTACAATTTCCCAGTCACTGTCTTCATCAGACTCATACATGTCTTCTTCAAAATCATCATCCTTACCAGCGCCAATGTCAGAAGGATCTTCTCCATGAGAGTTAAACCTGTAATTTTCATTGTTAGAGGCATCCTCGAATGCTTCAGCAATCTCTTCCATGTCAACACCACCAAATGAACCATCATCACATTTCTTCTTCGCAAAAGCATCTCTTTTAGCAGCTTGTACGACAAATTCTTTTGAAGATTTATGTAGCTTCTCGCATAAGTAGTCAACTTCTCTCTGCCCAGTCACAAAAACTAGTATTCCTCCTTGTGGTAGCTTTTTATGAATGGACATCACTTTCTTATAGGCTTGACCAATATAATCAACAATCTCAGTCTTCTTTGAGAAATGAATAGTTACAGGATACTGTCGAGTGGGAACTTCAATAAGCGGAGGTATTTTAGGGAACAACCTTTTCCCCGATACAAAATCTTCCACTCGCAAAGTCGCACTCATCAAGATAAGTTTAAGTGGCATGATAATTTGGTCTTCTGAGGTTACTATACCTCCAGATTGAAGACCCTTCTGTTGTTCCTCGTAGTATTCCTGTCGGATTTTGATGACTCGAGTAAGCATCCCAATCAGAATGTCTGTGTTCAAGCTTCTTTCATGGGCTTCATCAAGAATTATCACAGAGTAACGCCTCAACAAGAAATCATTCTGCAACAGAAAAACTTATATTATCAAAAAAAAATATCCATGGTTATAATGAAAAGGATCTACCAAACAAGCCAGGCAACAAACCGTCTATACCTGAATCTCACGAAGTAGAATCCCATCAGTCATAAACTTGATAGAGGAGTTTTCGCCAATCTTTTTGTCGTACCTAACTTGAAACCCAACTTCTTGACCGAGACGAACACCAAGCTCAAATGCCACTCTCTTGGCAGTGGCAAGGACTGCGACACGGCGTGGTTGGGTAATCCCAATAATGCCACTTCGAGAACTGAATTGCTTTGAACCGAAACCAGCTTCATAAAGGAACTGTAAGATTCATACACTGGATTAGACTTAAAAAAATAAAACAACAATTATCTTAAGACCAAAACTCAGCTATTACCTATTAGAAGGCCTTTTAGCAAACTGACCTGAGGAACTTGGGTGGTTTTACCACAACCGGTTTGTCCTGAAATAATAACCGTGGGATGGTGATTAATAGCTTCCATTATCTCTTGCTCCATCATTACGATTGGAAGATCCTTCCTCGTCTCTTCAACTTCAGCTGGTCTTGAAACATGAACTACAAAGGCGGGCACACGAGGCCCTTGCACAGTTACATCCTCCTCGTCAATTGCTTCATCCTGATTCATATCAAAGCTATTAGAACCAATCAAATTAACTATATAACGCAGCAACATAACTCAATTGGAAACTATTTACTAACAAACGGAAAAAAAGAAAACCAAAGAGACTTTGGAGTTTACAAACCATTCTTTGTGAGCTTTCTCCGTCATCACGACATGTTTTCTGTAGGATCATATTTTCCGTGTCGTCCACCACGAGCTTGCTACTAGGTTCTTCAGAAATAAGCAAATCTGAACCGAGTTCATCCGCATGAACCAGTTGCTCAGAATCAATTACGAAAGATGGGACTTCCATTTCGTCATGTTCTGGTGTTGTAGGTTCGTCCATACAAGAATCATCATCGTCTTCTTGCTTGACTAATTCATCAGACTGCTCAATCACAACACCAGCTTTAGAAAGCTGCATTCCTCTCCTACGTCTTTCCAGCTTAGTCGCTGACTAAATCAAAGATTAACCACCAAAGGAGAATCAGAACATCATAGTAAATACCTAAAGAAATCACACCATAAAAAAAGAGAGAAAATTTCTTACTCGTCCTATAACTTTTGACGATTGTAAAAGCGACGACACATCCTCAGATATTTTGTACTTTCTGCACAATACAATAGCAAATTAATGCAACGATAAACTTCAAATATCAAATATTTGAAATGAAGCGTTGACATACTCTAACAACTCAGCACTTTTTGCAAAAAGAATTTCTTTCTCCTTCTCTTCCTCCAATTTCTTCAGCTTTCGTTTCTGAGATTTGCTCGATACCGTGTTCTTATTTGAATTCAGTTTCCGTTTCCGAGATTTGCTTGATACCTTGTTCTTGTTTGAATTCTGCTTATCATGCATCTGTCCATTATTAAAGCAATTTCCAAATCTATTCAAGCTGTTAAAATCCCCAAAATCATATTGATGAAGGGTTTTATTAGGGTTTATACCTCATTGGATTCCTTTTTCTTCTTCCTTGGCGGCATTATATCAAAATTGCAATCTTCTCCCATTATACTTTTCGTAATCGTAAACTTTTGTCTACGAGGATTTTCCTACTAGCTCTCTCTATCTGGTACTGTCTTAATAGAACCAAAGCTCCTACTCCGAGAGTTCCACAGTCGAAAAACGGTCCCTGATACGAACTGTCTCCTCTAAGCGAGTCTTAGGTTTGTTATTTGTTGAATTTTCTAGTTTACAAGACAATGGAATTTCGGTTATAATTTTACCCTTTGTAAGCCCAATAAAGGTGTAACGGGCCTAACGCGGATATTACAATAACCGTCCCATATGTTTACCATTTACAAGTATGTAGTCCCATTTGTTATCTCCTAATTTGGGTCTAATTCAGATCAGAGTATTTTGTCTAACACTAATTTATGTTTAATCTTTTTTTCACAATTAGCTGGTTCTAGTTCTCAAACCAGTGACACAAATCTCATGTTGTAAACTTCAACCAATAAATTCGTGTGCTCTAAATTCACAAATTTATGGAGAAGTTATGCGTATAGATTAAGTAAGGTCAAAGAGAAAATCAAACAATATCTATAGAATGCCTTTATTAGTTAATGACTTGCTCTCAATTAATCGCATTAGATTAGAAAGTACATCAAATACATAAGATTTCAAGCATATTACTGAAAAATAATTTGATTTATTTGGGTTATGATGACAAGTTGACAGCTTTGGCAGCTTCTTCCTTAAGCCATGGGAAATAAGAGAAGAGAGTCTCAGCATGTGAACCGTAGTACTTAGAGAATATCTGAGACGATCTCTTTGTAGTCTCCAAAGCTCCACTAGAATCACCTAATGCGAGTTGAATCGACGCAAGCTTCACCATTTCATTTCCAATCACCACATGTTCATCCTCATACAGCTTCTTCAGAATCTGCCACCAAACCCAAAATTCATCTCACATCTGATCCATACTAGTTGGAATAATGCAAAAAAGAACATAAGATCCCAGATATCGGTTTGCTCAAGCAGTATTTGTAATTTATCCAAGCACCGTTCTAATCATTGATTCACTTTATGTTCTTCACATAGCAGTATCAGTATTAAGGTTTTCTTTTTTACCTCAATGGACGTTTCACAATGCTTTCTTGCATCAACGAGTTCTCCAGCTAAATAGCATGCCTGAGCAATCTTATCCTCCGCCTGAACAAACAAAGTCCTTGAAACGTGAGTCATGTTTAGAAAACATGGCATTTATCACCATATGCTATAAGATCCTACCAAATAAAACGAAGTACTTGACTCACATCAGCAATGTCTTTGTTATACATGTGAAGGAAAGTTCTAAGCACAGCGATGGACCTTAAACAATCTCTTAATACAGAAACATTGGCCCGTCCTGAGTTCATCAAATCGTCCACCCTACATTCTCGAGGAATCCAAGTGTTAAAGAGAAACTTCACATTAATTGTGAAGTTGAAGCTTCAAGTAAAACAGTAGGTACCTTCTTAGGTGATTCCAAGCTTTGTTCACCTCTGCATGAGAATTTTCCACGTCACAGCGGGAACCACATTTCAAACATATCCCAGGTTCTATATGGAGGGAGCCTCTCGGTTCACTAAGCAAACTTGAAGCCACTTCCCCCACGTCAGCATGCACCTTCTCCCACACCTGTGAAAGCAACACAGTTAGACTCAAACTAAACTATATTGTTGATATTGCCGTTAAGAACTAAATCTTTAAATAAATACCTTAAAAGATGGACATAAGACCAAATAGCTTATAAGATGGACATAAGACCACGAAAATATATCATAGCTACATTCCACAAGGAATTGAGCAACGGAAAAAATAGTCTGCATTTCGTAAGAAATTAGAACTGCCTAAACTGGCAGTTAAAGAATGACTAATAAGCATTTTCATTATAAGCAGGAAATTTTCTTATAATGCACTGCACGGAAGCTAAACCCTGATGAACTGGCTTAAAAATATATCAGATTACCTGAAAATGATGATCCGGGCTTTTTGGAGTAGTCAGAATATGCTTTAGCTTCTCGGACTCACATATAGCCACATTGTTATCCAAAACTACACCAGAACAGCTTGTATTGACACAGCAATACCCATTGATAACAAGGTCAGATATGTTAACTTGAGAACAGCCACGGCACTGACAATGAAACATATACTCCTCTTCAAGAAACCTAATGCGATCTTTGCAATTCCATTTTCCAACCTGTGAATAGTAACATTTAAATGTATGTACAAAACAGATATATAATACAGACCTTCTACACGAGGATCAGAAGGATACCTCAGGACCATATGACAGCTCAAGAGGGCAGCCCACGGGAACAAACTCTGTTGTTCGCATAACAAGTGCACGTGAAAGGAAATACAAATGTATGTTTGGCTTGCAGGAATGATTGAACAAACTACCAGCTTTATAAATAGCCTGACCAACTCTGATCTGTGGTTAAAACAGCAATGATAGACACAAGAAAAAATAAAATCTTGAACACGGAATAGTGTATTTTATAACTCCAACTGTGTATACTCACAAAACTTCATAGAATAGCAGTTAAATAACAGAAACATAACATATCAGGCTACGATAAAAGGACTGGATTCCTTTTTTTCAACTTTAGTGCATCTTTGTAAGTGTTAATGCCTAGCTCTATATGAGTTCTTTAAGTGAGAAGAGGTATAAAATAGCATTATAAAAAGCAGTACTCTGATTCTTTGTACTCTGCCAAGACAAACCTGCTGTAAACTCTGAATCGACTCTTTTGCTGAGACGTTTCCAGATGGGAGGCCCTTGAAAGAATCACTGTTGGATTTCATACGGACAACTGCTATAGAGTTCACCTTAATTTGTGACAGCAATATGATAGTCTACACAGAGGAAAATTTCAGACAGCAGTCAACACCTCAATATGCAAATTTTGCAGTGAAAAAGAACAGAACAATGCCAAAAGATAATGTTGCTGAGCCATCATGTAGACAACTATACTTCTTCATAGATTCATGAAATCAGGAACTCATCGAGAAAAGCAGACACATACTGTTGCAGGCGGTAAATTTTTTGGCAATAAGAATGGATTAATCTAATAAGTTTAGGAAAAAAAATAATCCAATGTCTTGCCTATAGGAGGTAGATAAAATCCAATGACAGAAGATCAAAAAAGCCAGACATCCTTGATCTGTTGTGGATGGAAAATATAACTTGAAAGCCCAAGTTGTCAGCATTTACTGAAAACAATATGTGCAGAGCCTGCACAGTTTCTAGAGAGAGAAGTTGACTTTACTGAGAGATTGGCTGGGGCAGTGAGGGAGATGTAGAGGACATACCTGTTTCACAGCAACTTCACAGACAAAAAGAGCAAGGCACCTAGATTTATTGAGGCACCAAATCAATACTATAGAAAGCAGATGCAAGTCCAATTTGCTCTCTGGATTCATCATTGAGTAGCTATGGGATAGTTTCTGTAGAGAAGACATAGGGTACTCATTCCTTATTAGCTTTCCTGTACTATTGCAAATGAGGGAAAAAATTATACAGTAAAAAAACATACTACTATCTCCTGAAGGTTAGAAAGATCCAGTGCTGCTTTTCCTTGATTTATTAACTTCATTATAATTCGTCCCGCTAAAACAGCATCAGATGGTAGTACAGCAGGCCAGTTGGCTCCCTGACACTCATGTTGGTGTTCTTGAATGCACTCAGTTCCAGGATTATATATATCGGCTGACATAACACCTTTCATATGTTCAACAATATCATCAGGTAGATTCTGTAAAATGTGATGCTTGTCCATCTCATTAGTAGACAGCATTCCAGCTGAATGAATTTGGCAGGACTCTGAGCAGTACACTGGTATTGAGCATCGTGGACATGGAACAATATCAACCGGCAACTCATTCAAGCAATAGTGGCAATGTGTTTCCCGACAACTTTTTGATACAACCTATTCGAATTGGCATCAATATAGAAAACATATTTAGTAATAAAAGAAAAACCATGTATGTTAAAGTATGAAACAAATTATATCTTCATTAGTTTCAAAAAACTTATTGAACGCTAAAACCATCTAGAATTGACTAGCTTTCTCTTCATTTTTCAAAACCCTATTGTATAATGGCTCATACCACACTAAAAGGTTCTTCAACATGTATCACAGACGCTTGTTCAATATCACATTCTGATTCCATACCCCTTCCTTTGTCATTTGTCGAGACACAACGCAGATTAACTTCCATATGCACACTCGGCAGATGATCTACAGACGCAAACCAATAATAGATAGAAATCAAAATTTAACAATCCTCACTGAAACTCGGTATAGAAAAAACTCATAGACTAAAAATTATCCTTAAAGGCTCTAATGATGTGCGGAATATCTCACCCACACGAGTACTATTGCTTGGACGATATTCATTATATTGTGATGTTTGCTTATCCTGGTAGTCTGGAATAACCTTGAGTTCATTTTGTAGTTGCTTCTTCCCAGCCAGAGAGGACTCAAGAGACATAGAAACTTTAATGTCACGAGTTGCATCTCTATAGTTTCCGAGAAGAGTATTAAGTTTGCCTCTCCTATACCAAGCCTGACATAGAGATATTGGAATGACATAGCAGAATTTGGAGCTTGAATGCAAAAACTAGAAAGCTAGTAAGGATCCCAATAGACTGAAGCAATTAGAACCTTTGCATAGTGAGGATCTATCCGAAGAGCACGATGACAGTCCCGCAAGCTCTCTTTGAGAAGCCCAAGATTCTAAGACAAGATACAGGACATACATGAGAAACTACAAAGAGAAAAAAAAAAACTTAGAGATTCAATGACTGAACGAGAAAGAAAGAAAGTAAGAGAGAAATAGAAAGTCAATATACATGGAGGACATTAGCTCTATTCAGAAACAGAGAAGCAAGTAAGCTCTTGTCTCCATCAATAGCGTATGGAGGAGCAACACGTAAAGCCTTAGAGTAGAAACGCAAAGCATCGTCAAAATCTCGCCTGCGGAAACAGAGATTGCCCTGACGTTTCAAGTCCAGAGATGTCTCCTCGTTGTTCCCACAGCAACCCAACACAGGTTCCGCTAACTCACCCACCACCTGAAAAAAGCCAAACAAAGACAAAAGGAAAGCAATGAGAACTTCAATTGAAGATAATAACACAGAGGAGAATAGAGTAGGTTTTTGGGTAACTGTACGTACTTGGTGAAATTCGGGAAGTTCCAGAAACAAACGGAGAAGAGAAGACGAAGAAGAGAGAAGATCATCGACGTTGCTAGTTTTCACAGCTTGCAGAAGATCGTCAGGAATTAGCGATTTCAATTTCTCCATAACTGTTGCCTCTACTCGCACAAACTCTCACCTGTTTCACAAAATGCTTCACTCATCATTAGATTTCCGTTTGAATTTAGTTTTAATTGCCGGTATAATTAATTTACCGATTTAGGCTTGATTTCGTTTGGTTTCCTGCTAGTACGTTTGGTTTGGTCTAAATCCAATCTCTAAAAAACTTGGAATTTGCACAAGATAAATTTGGAATTTCAATTCATTTTTCTAATTTCTCAACAATGCCCTTTCATTTCCGGTTTATCAAAAATACAATTCATTCAAATTACAGGACCAACAACGTACTCTCTTTTCTCAAGCAAAGACTTGTTTTAAATAGATTAACAAACTCAAAAACCCTAATACGATTTTCATATAGATATATAATATTCACATGGATCAATCAAGGCTTTCTTCAACCGGTTGCAGAGGACACAGCATCATCTGAGTCCACCTTCAGCTGCAACAAACCAAATACGAACATCAGCTTAATAGACTGATCAAACAAAGCTTAGCAGTTTCATAAATTATTATCATCGAAGCTGTACCAGCTTTAAGTGATTGAGTAAGGCCTGATGGAGTTGTCCCTTTAGCTTCTGGCACTGCTCCAACATCCGTCCTGAGTTCATCGTTTTCTCCACTTCGCACCAAAGCTTTTCCACTGTTGTGTACGGAAACCAAACGCCTGATACTTTTTTCCTTTTCAAAACCTCTGCTGGTTTCTGTTTCTCACAAGAAAGAAAACAAGGTTATTCAGTCTTAACATATGAATCATGCTCGTCACAGCTATTGAATTGAACAGGTCATTGCAAAAGCAGACTCATGCTTAGTCACAAAAGCTTCTTAAGGATGTAATCTGCAACCTTTTCTTTCTTTCTGTTTTGTGCATGTGTGAGGGACTCTTGCAACTTAGATGTTTTTTATGCTTTGTTAAATTATATTCAGTTCGTACTATGGAGAATAAAAAAATCCTACAGCGAGATGCTTTTAATCCAACAATGAATCTCTAAAACTGATAGCATAGATCATAATAACTCACCGATGATGCAAATGATTCCAGATACTCGAGTAGCAAATTAGTGGCCTCAGTAAGACGCCCATAATCAACATACAACTGAAACAAGGAAGCAGGACTTGCTTCTTTCCCAGCCATTCCCAAAGATTTTTCCTTCTGGCCATCCTGTGAAGGCACATGAAAGTGGTCAAGAAGACTTGCATAAAACCAAAAGAGAACAACCTTACAAATGACTGAACCTTTCCATGGTGTAAATGAAAGCAACGTAACTAGCAGTATATTTTAAGGCACAACAATAATTATATTAAATGCTAACTCTTCAACATTAAGCAGTCATGCTGTGCCAAACATCTTTCAGACACTGTAATGATCAAAATAACACATTGTTCACGTATGTTAACTATTTTGATCAAGTAAATAGCAAAATCAAATACAAAATTTTATGCCATGAGTTCAAAGATATCTAAAAGTTAAACAATATATAGCATACTAACAGGTAATGATGCACTCAAACTATCCTAACGTATATCCAAATATGTATTACCTTGAACATTTGAACCAGCCAGAGAGGCAATTCGATACAAGAATCTGCTTGAAGCAGGGTTGAAGCAACTGAAACCGGTAGTCTGGCGTGTATATCCATGTACCTTTTCTGCATTTATTCATATCCAATACTCAGTTTGTTTTTCAAGAAACAAATAATCCACGAAAGCCTATGTTAAGCCCTCTAGCAATATAGCACATATCCTCAGCGAAGGTTACAACTACACTCCTAGTAAAGGAAGATTTTTATACTCCCTATACCCAAAGCACCAATTAGAAAATTCAGGCACACTTGGGCGAACCAATTACACTCACAGTAAAGGATAGTGACAATGAAGGCAGGTCTCGTTAACAAGAATTGTGAAATATACCGAAGATGCTACTCAGGTGTCAATGACCAAAATACTGTGGAAAAAGAGATGCCTATAATTCGCATGCATTTTTGGTGGATCATAGTTCGGAACCTTTAAATTCAAAGCAACTAAGGACATATTTCTGGATTAATACTTCTCATGAAGACATGCTAACAGTTTTTCAGTGCTCCTAAAATCCAGAGTAGTATATAATTAGATACCAGTAGAGACAAATAAGATATTCGTTCAAGGATTAAAAAGTTACTGACCAGATAAACCTCAAGAACTTCCCAGTCACCAGCCAACTTAGAGCCCTGAATAGCTGGACTTCTATCAGGCGAGTGAGTAACTTCTTCATCCGTAGATGGTAACATAAGATTAGGCCTGAGATCATTTCTGTCAGATAAATAGAGCTATGTATTAATATTATTCTGGATAAGTCAGTTAAGTCAACAATTAACCAACGAAATACCAAGCAACTAAGGAGCAGTCACTTACGATGTCCACAGTGTGCCTTTAGCAGGGCAACATTTGATTGCCATATCCTCAAATATCTTTTCCAGCTCCCTAAGAAAAAGCCATAACTTTTAAACCTACCTACTCCTCAAGGATATGACTTCAGAAAACACCAAACAAGATATCTAACCTTTTCAAAGCTGATCCTCTCCAAAATTTTAGAACAACAGTGAATGCCATGTCATACAAGTTTGCCTGGACAAGAAGGTCAACCAAATCCGATGGTGGCTTTTCAAGTCCTGGAGAGAAGAAAACAACACAATTATAAACATAATTGTATGAGATGACTTCGAAACAATCAGCAGGTTATCTGATACCCTTCTGAAATTATGCTATAGGTGAATTGCATGGAACACAGTCATGCTACCTAAACCAGTTTGTCATGAAAGACAGGTCCATCCGATAGCTATATTAATGATGCACAAAAGCCTTTCATTAATAAACGTGGACTGTATTTAATCCTTCTAAAGGTGATATACCCTGGAACTTTTGGTAAACCACAATTGCAGAAGCCTGTTGACTAGTGCTATAGCATCGGTTTTCATAGTACCAACTGCACCTATACTGCAAAATTAAACTGACCATAGAGGGAACATGAGAAAATTTACCTGAATATATCCACCGGAATTTTTTTTGAGAAAGCAAATATTCAGCTGTAGTAAATACAAACTCATTTTGGAGTTTTTCGATATCGATGACCCCTTTGGGCTGGTCATTGTTCCTTACTGCGGAAAAAGTAATTCAACATGTCAGTATCAATGTGATAGTTCAATAACAAAATACATTGATGCTCCAGGGTTAATAGAATGTGGTTAGTACAGTAACATAATATATAAATATCAGTAAGAACAGACAGATACAACATGTTGAGTGGGAGGACTAACATTGTTCTTCTTCTTCTGCTCTTTTAACCTTTTTAACTGGATAATGCATGGATTCTTCTGGTAATGGATTAATCCAAGCATATCCAGGTTGAACAAGCGCTAATGCATTCATAGCAGCAGAGAGTCCATTAAGCCTCTCTTGCAAAATTTGGGACATGTATTTGTAGTCCTGGCATGGGGCTTCGCTTCTCAAACGAGCAGAAAACTGATACATGTAACTTGCCGCCATGCGCCAATTGTGTCGTCTCATCTCATAGGCATATAACAGCTTATATGGATTTGGCTTAATCATTATCTCAGATCGCCCGGCCTACAAATTGTAAAAAGAATGAAGGAAACGATAATAGAAATATTCGAACGGCAGAAACAAACCAACTTTGCTTTCCACAAAATACCTTCCAAGAAAGCTCTTGGGTGATCTTCTCTGTTAAGCCAATGAAAGGTAGATGTCCATCACTCAGGATCTGAAAGCAAAAGAGAAATATTCATAGTGATTTGCTTGTTTAAGTCATGGCTGTACAAACACCTATGTCCTGAGCATTTAAGACAGCACCCACAATAGTAAAAATCAATTCTATTTCCAGACAAACATACACCCAACAGCAAAAAGAAATTCACACGAATTACATAGTTTATGATAACTATGGTGATAATGATCTATTAAATGTTCCCGTGGTACCAGACAACATAGAGAAAAAGCTTAAGGGGAATTGGTCCCAGATTGCCACAAACATAGAAAGAAAAACTAAGATAAGAGAAGAAAAGCATTCTTGACCTCTACCTTTGTTTTGCCACATTCAAATAGAACTATTATGAAGCGCCTCAAACAGATGCGCTTACTCTCCTCATCTGGGTTTGAAATTATAGCACAGTAAGCATCATTCAAGAGATTTAGATCTAGGGCAAACTTGAAAACATTTGCCCATAGTCGCCCTCTAGTGTTGGTAGCTGTTTTAATTAGATCGGCTTTCTCAGTCCTTTCTATGTAATTATAGGCCTCATCTACTTGCTCAAGGGCTGCATAGGCAAACTGACAAGCTCCTTCACTGATATTGTAGCGTTCAAAAATTTGCATAGCCCACTCATAGTAATGAAGTTTCCAACTCGCACTAGACATAACACCATCAGAAATACTGGGACCTGCTTCAACCAAATGGAGAGTACAAAAGGGGAATAATGAATCTGCAAGACATTAAGCCTGATTTTCGAAATAATATTCGAACTGGTGAATAATTAGAGAAGGAACAAATTTCTATGAGGAGCTCACCCATTGTGGCAGGCGAAAATCCTGCTTCTTTAGACAAGCTGTGCAAAGCATTCCAAGATCCTTCACCTGATGAAGCCCTACATTGGGAACCATGACAGGATAGGTCAATGAGATGTATGTTAGGAAAACAGACGATAAATGTTATTGAAGGGGTGGTATTAGTGAAAACATAAACCAGAGACGCTGAACACAATGACAACTGGGGAACTTCTCTTTTATGTGTTTAGAATAAAACCCACAGATGCCTTGGCACTATATATATATATATACACGTGACATACAATGACATGGCTTCAAAAATATTAGTGCAACTCCAAATAATAAATACCTGAAGAAGCAGCGGATGGCATCCATTATCTTCCTCTCTCTTAATGTTCCGCATGCTCCACGTTGTACTTGATCAAGGAGGCAACAACCACGGAGATGTTGAAGAAGACACCAATCTCCGCTAGTATCTTGTGAACATCCAAATGTTTTCTCCCCACGTAAACTTGCCTCCACAACAACAAGGATGCGCTTGAATACAGAAAATAAATGAAAACAGCGTAATCAGGAATTAAGTTCAACAGCAAAATAGAAGTTTTTATTGGAACAGGTCTGTCAAACAAACAGAAAGTGTTTACCTCAACAGCATCAGATTGTCCATTCCTAATTAACCAAAGAGTAAGCTCAGTAGAGCGTCTTAGTAGTGAAGAAGTGTCCTCCCCTGTTTTATTATAACGAATCCAGCTAATAAAGTTTTGCACCAAACTTGTAATGATTTGTGAACTGGGAAGATATGTCAAGTTCAAGCTGCCATCAACAGTGCAACTCCGATCACTAAAAAGAAGAATAAATGCCAATGAGAAACCACATTTTCCAAGCACTGCATTCCATGATCTTTTGTCAATACTGGTATCTGCAATTTAGAAATAATAGTTTCCCGTCAGAAATATGGCTGTGAGGTATGTGCTTTAGGGAATATCTTCCAAGGACAACATCCTACCAATCTGTAGAGATGAGAGTTTCGAGCTGAAATCTTCCATTGACGTCATCTCAGCTGGAGTGGTAACAAAGAAAAGGATGATGAGCCACTCTGAGACAATATCTTGGATCATCGGAAGCAACTCAAGCCGTAACTTGCATATGTCTTGCTGTGACATTTTAACCTGCAGAAATAAAAGCCAAACAAAAATGGAATGGATGACTGAGTTTAGAATAATTAAAAGATCACAAAAATAGAATATGTGACATTTGATTCAAAACATAAACTACACCGATTCCAATTAATGAATACATCTTGACAATAGAAACTCACCTGGCCAGTGATGTTAAGCAGATAGCTGAAGAGTAGGAAGATGTCAAAGGCAGACTCAAACATAACTTTTACATACTGAGAAGTGGCTTGGACGAGGATAGAACTACAGATATCAGATAATTCCTCACCGTCATTGTTATGCATAGATTTCTTAGGGACTAAGTACTGTAGATAGTGTTCCATGATGGTAAAAACTTTTTCCCAAGTTCCAGCCTTTTGACATAGAGCAGAGAGAGACAATAGCATGTCAATGGAGAATGATCTAAGATTTTTATGAGCTTCTAACTCTTTTTCGCATGCTTTATCAGCACCAAGATCTGACCAAGTACGCTGGCCTATGGACATAGCATATCCCGACTCAAGGATGTTAACTAAGCGAGGAACAATTTCATCAGACGAGATAACTGGCTTTCCAGTAATTGATTCATAATACATGGCATAAGGAGCACCACCCCACTGTTTACTGATCTTCGCCGTGCATTTTAGTACCTCTGCCAGAATCTCATGTTCGTTATGAGACGCGCCCAAGCCTATGCTTGTCAGGTTGCTGTGTTCGGAGGAAGAATCTATCAAAAGGCAAGCACAGTACTCAGACTTATGCGAATGGATATAACAAGTAAATTCTGGTTTTACATAATAAACAAAGAATCATGTACATACTTCCAAGGATGTGCTTTGCGTTCTCCAATCTGAAAAACAATGATACAGAATTGTTTCTAACTAAACCAATAACATTAGACTGAACCAGCAACGTCCGAGGTTCATTATTGTTGCACCAATGCTGGAGATAGCAAGTACAAAAGTTTTTCCACCAATGAAAAACTGAAATAGAAGTTTCAGCAGTAACCTGACATAAGAAAAGGCATATCTCAGCTTTTATGACCCAGAGTTCATGCCAACTAACAGTAGAATGCATTGTATAGATTGTATCAACAAGGTACTTTAGAACTAAACAAGTACCAAACCTCTTGTTCAACCAGTAAAAGAATCTCGCTTTTAAGCTCATCAAGACTTAGAGACTGAAACTCAGAATCAGTCCAATATTTATTGTGGTCCAGTAAAGTTAGACGCAAGGCAACATTGTCAAAAGTTCCAGGACAAAGAAGTCTGCGCAAGAAGATCGATGAGATGAATCCCATAATTTGATCCTGAAAAATGCAACATGGGTTAAAATGGACTCAAAAGTGTTAAGCAAGTAAAATATTGTTTTGCAGCATTATACGTTGTATAGAAAGTTTAGTTCCACAAATTGAAATGTATGTTCTAGTATAAAGACCTTCGCAGATGAGAACAGTGAATGAGTAGTCAAAAGTAGGTCACGTGAAGAGCTCTTAGAACTCAGAAATAGCTGCTCGGAAATGTAGTCTTCCTGCAAAGTGTAAGACTGTGCTTCCCTAGGTCAAGGAAAACAATTTTAAATAGACCATTATCCACCATCAAGAAACAAAAAACAGAGCAGTTAACACTAGAATATATGTAGTCAGTAGCACAACCACTATAATAGAGAAAAACTAGATCAGCATATTCCCTCCAGAGTATGGAGACCAACAATCTTTTTGGCTTAACCTACTAAAATGTTTACAAACCATCTCAGGAATACAACATCTGGGACGGAACTCATCTACAGGTTTTCATTTTTTTCAACAAGACTCCATCACCGGGAAATTATGTAGCAGAAATTCACCTACTATATATACATCAAAGTTTCCAAATACTACACACATACAATCAGAACCTCTTAACACGTCTTTTTAGGGCAAATTTACATTAATTACAATGTAACTCAACCAATTCAGCAGCAAAACAAAACTTTTCGGACTTACACAGTGTTAGATATCTGGAACAACATGTGAGATGTCAATTCATCAGCCTTAAGTAACCAAATCCTGTCGGATGTAAATCTGATATCCCGCAATTCCCCCTGCAAATACAGGATATGCAAATTCGACAAAGTTACAAACAGCAGAAACACAAGGGAGTTGCAAATTCAACTTAATAATGAGCAAAGTAAAAACAGGCTAGTATGTGTCACAATTATGAGCGTAGAATGTGTACCCCTTCCAGTGGAATATTCTGTAGTACAGAATCTTGAGACAAAGCTAGCCCTTCCTGAGAACTAAAGTGCAGGCCATAGACAATGACCACATCCATGCTTCCATCCTTCAAATATTTAAGAAAAGGTAATTAAACAATTCAACAGAATATTAACTATAAATGTCCTACTCAAGTCAAACTGTCAGTTGTAAGGAATTTAAAATAGTGGTTACAAACGCTTACCATACTCTTTCTACACAAGATGGCTACTGGAATGATGCCAGAATCGTAATCAGCTTTGCCCACCCATAACTTCAGCCACGTCACCCCTAGTGTAGAAAGCATGTAACAGTCAATACAGGGAAAAAAAACAATAGATAAAGTCAACTAACGGTGACCAATAGAACTAGCAGATACCATTACCCTCAAGGTTTTTAGCAGCTATACTCTGACATAAAATCCTGCTATAAGTCAAAACATCCCAGACACGTAATACCCCATCAGCATGAAGCACACATATATATTTTCTTCCATGAACTTCTGATACAAATAAATCTTGGGCGGCTGCTACCACTGTTCCCCTGCAATGCACATTAGAGAAACATCACGAGAGGTAAAATAAAAGTTGGCATATAGCAAAAGATCGCATGACATTAGCATTATATCTTTCAAGTATATATAGAAAATCAGCATAAAATATTTCTATTCTTGTAACTGTACTACAAGACATGCCTTACGAAGCCCCAAAGACGACCAAATCCTGTATCATCACGCAGCTCTTGGTGGAAACCTGATCAGGGACAAGTTAATGATTAAAGCATGGAAGAAACAACATTTAGAAATTGAGATACTAAGCTACTGAAGAGTAATCTACCTGAAGATTTTTGAAAATACACAACAGGTTCGAAGCAAGAGACACAACCATCGGATCTCCCAATAAAAAGGAATCCGGGCAATGCGGTGACACTGGTAACCCGAGTTTCGTTCAAGTAAGGTCGAATACCCAAGTGGATCAGATGATCAAGCGGGAAGACTGATCCTGACTTATAGGCTGACGAATTTGAGAGTTTAAGGACGTAGACAACACCAAACGGCGAAAGAGCGTAAAGAAAGTAGATGAGACGACCACTATCACTACCCTGCCACATTCAATTTTGTAGCTTTCAAGTTCAACAAACATAAAGCAATAAACTAAAGGGCGGAAGACAAATAATCTAATTTACCTCGTCCGCGTATACAAAAGCAAAAGGAGAGAGAGTATGCGCAAAGAAGAAACGCAGTCCAGTTATTGGAAATCCCGATTTAGCAGAGAACTGAAGAAGCTCGAGAGCATTTGGGCTCGTTTTTCTTATTCTCCAAACGAAAGAAATCGGAGGTTCTCCTATTACAGAGCTCGAAGTGTAATCTTCAGACGAAGGAAGCAGAACACACTCATTGTCCTCACTTGAATAATCACCGATAGTAGACGAAGAAGATGAAGAAGGGGAAGGCACAGATAACTCGACCCATTTGACGACATTTCCGCCGCCTGCAACTGGAACTTCCCTACCGTCAGACGAATTCCGACGATTCTCTTCCATTATTCTTTGAACCCTAAACCCTTTCTTCAGCTTAGAAAAATTGCAGACCAATAATGGCACTTCGGTAACAGAACAACGATGATAAAGCCCATTAATGATTTTTAGTAATCTCATGCAGTCTTTATTGGGCCTAAGTTCAGCCCATTAAGTATTCGTCCTGTGAAACTGAAACCTAACATTTAACGGTGAGTTTTAACTTGGTTAAACTCCTCTGAATGAATGTCTTCTTGTTGTTGCAGCGATGATGCTATTGCTTCTTCTTCATCTTCACGATTTCTCTCGTCTCCTGTCTCTTTATTATTTCAAGTGGCTGCTTTGGCCGAAATTTGAAGATAGAGATTTTTAATTCCAAATTACTTTCTTCTGAATCCTTTAATTCTGTTCTTTTTAAAGTTTTTTTTTATCAATTCATCTTGCCGTCGACAGAATTTTGCTCCTCTAGGGTTAGGGTTTCAATATTCATAGATACGCGCGGAAATCGTTTAGTTAAATTCGATGATTTTCTGGGAAGAATGAAATTGTGCTGCTTTAGTCGATCTTATTCGATTCATTAAGAGGTATGATATCAGCTAGTTATTCGGATTTTGACATTGAGATTCTTGTGTCCTTCAAAGTGAAGGTTTTTGTATGTTTCGGATTAATATGTTGTGCTTCGTTCTGGCAAAATTTATAAGTTCTCGTATGGCTTTATATTTTGGTTTGTTGTGCTGACAAAACCAATTGAATTGGTGAATCGCAGCTCTTTAGCGTGTCTTCATTACAGAAGATGGACCACGATACTAGCAGCAACAAGGTTGGGAAATTATTTGTGGCCATGGAAACGGTCTGTAGGGAACTTCCCCTTTGTGCCGATGCAACAGATGAGAGTATAAATTGCGGTTTGGAGGTTAGTTTGATTACCTTCTGTTTTCATCACGTGAATATACCCTCATATGTTCATCATCAACGATTTTTTAATGGTGATGTCTAGTCTCTCTGCTCATTGTAGGTTTTGAGACATTGTCATGAAAAAACAATGAATCAGAGTTAGACGGACCAGCAGAATTATGACATGATGTAAATGCTTAGAACCCTCTTGATGCCTGTGCATTTGGATATTTACACCTTTGGTTTTTCTAGAATTATGATGGTCTATTGTTGCTTTGCTAATCTACACTTTTGGTTTTTCTAGATCATGATGATGGACAATTGTTGGTATGCTAATTTTTACCTTTGGTATTTCTAGAATCATGATGATAGTCAGTTGTTGACATGCTAATCTACACCTTTGGTGTTTCACGAATTATGATGATGGTCAATTATTAGTATGCTAGCTAACACTGTGCATCTATATCTTTATCTGGTTTTGCTAGTATATTGCTTACGCAATGTGCACAGTTGATTCAGCTTCAAAATTTATAAGGAGCTTCTTCCCTAAGTGATCGCCTAACATCTTTTTTCGTGTAGGTTTGTACTCAAAATTATCTTCTTTGAAGTGACTTGTGACAAGCTGCTTTGCATTACAAGCTTGCACACTCATTAGCAACCTAAAGGATCATATATCTGGCAGGAGCAGATGAGTCATATATGTAATTTTGTGGTCTCTCCAATCTCTTAAGTAAGTTCTAGAATTTGAACTGTCTCATGCTTGGTTTTATTATAGAAATTTTTTTGATGTTATTTCTTGTTCTGCGTAGTGATTTATGTAATAATCAGTCATTTGTTTGAATTGCAAGGTAACTCCTCCGCACAAGTTCATCTAGCTAAACGGGGAAAACCAAAACTGTCTCTGAGGATGCATACTGTTTTGCAAAGTATATATGAAAAAGTATGTGTAGCAAATTTGTAGAGGTGTGAAGAGCAAGAGCAATTTGTTCAGAAAACAAGTCCGGCTAAATTGTAAAGTAAATCAAGAAGTTGTGCATCACAAAGGACGAATCAGATTCTTTAACGAGAATGCAAACACATGCTTCTCTGGTAAACGGTGAGAAACCAATACGATTTGCATACTAGTTTTGACATTTTGGTCTAAGCTTAGTTAGAAATGTTAGTAATTGGTTTCTGTTCTATGCGTATATGTTTTTTAAACATCAAGAGTCTTACATCTTTGAGCTTCTTTTGTTTGATTTTCTACTATCTGTTTATTAAGGTGGATGCCAGACCTGATTGCAGAAGATGATAAAGAAATTGCTGATTATGTACAAAGGAAGCTATTAAGCAGTTCCCCACTTCGAAATAGGAAGGTAAATTACTCTTAGCAATCTCAAAACATATGTCCTTACATGCATTTAGTCCATGATAATACGTTTAGTGCTTTAGGATTGAAATTTAAACCGCTAAGGTGTACAATCACGGGTAGAAATCCTAAGCCACTTGCAGTTTTGTGCCTAGAAAGTACCGATATATACAGAAAGATCATAAATACAATCAGCCTACACTAAGTGTTACGGATAAATTAGATCCACCGCCTATAGCAGCTGACTCACCTCTACAAACAAAGCTAGCTTTAGGCACTTGATTAGATCCACGCTCATTATCAGATTGCTTTGGTTTCTTGCTGTACAAATCAACGCATCTGAAACAATGAAACTTTGAAGGTAATGCATCAACGTTCTTGATCCCAGCACATCTAGTGTGGTGCCACACACCACACCCATCACAGGCTAACATCCTCTCACCATCATCGTCCTTTGTACCACACTTGCAATCAACTTTCCAATTATCCACCCCTCTCTCCATGCGATATCGAAGGAGTCCATGTTTTGATGAGCATCTCCCTTTAATCTGTATGGTACCATTAGTACCAACTAGAAATTTAAGGGTAATTGCATCATCTATGTGGCCGTAACCTAGGAGCTCCTCAACTTCAAACCTCTTAAACATTGCATAAACTTCCTGAAAAGCTTTTGCAGCTTCAATTTTCAGGTCAGAGACAGTGGCGTTCAATGGCAAAACCAACAGTTCAGGCGGAGGAGATGGTGATTCTTTGGGCTCATCCGAAAGCTCAACACCACACCAGAGGTTGATTGCAAAGGGGTTAACCATGGTAGACTGGTAGACTTTTATGAAATGCTTACAATCCAGAATCTTAATGGCTGCATCAATCATTTTATCTCTTGTAGATTGAAACCTGAACTCGGCCATGCTTTGTGGATGCAATAAAGTGTCATACAGATATCTTAGGTCACGTTTGACATGCTCCTCTGATGCATAATTTATGTCTTGATTAGATAAGCGGTGCACATTGCTGACAGGTTCAAGCCTGGTGATGTTCATATGCAAAGGTTAAGATTATTATGCACGTTGGAAACCAACCAAACCAAAGCAGAACAAGATGAAGCATCACTCTAAAGCTTACCTGTACTCAAAGTCGTTTGAACTAGGATTGCAACGAGAGCAGACTACTTGAGATCCATCATCCACCAAAACCCCTCCAAAATGCTTGAGACAGTAATCAATCAACTGTGAAGAAGCAGTTTTGCAGATAGTTCTTTTCAGAGCCCACCTTGTAATCCAGTTACCTCGTTGACCTCCTGCAGCTTTCATTATCTTAATCATGGCTTGTTGTACACGCTCCACATCACTCGTCGTCCAGGCACACAGCACAGACGACTTAGGAGTGGGTTTTGATCGAATCAGCTGTATCAAAAAGGAGAATAGGTCTCTCACAGTCAGAAGCTCTGAACACGAGAGTGATTGGTAAAAGCCAATGGTGGAGTGGAGCTGAGTTCTTGGCTTCCTCCCTTGGAACAAAAACTCAGAGAGAGGTACCGAAGATAAAGTATTTACAGCATTCTGATATTCTTCCCTTGTCAGTGCATAGCTCCCAGATTTGAATTCATACCCCCACTCACTATACCAAGTGCACCCTCGAGTCATCCCATGAAGCAACCGGTAATCCATCCCATATTTTCTTGACACATCCATCACACTTGCCTCTCGAACAGCAAGGGAAGAACAAAGCCTGTCCCAAAAATCCATAATGGCACGACCAGTCAAAAAACCAGAGCCACCTTCTCTTCCGTTGAGAGACAAGAGATGGGCATAGCCATTGGAGTGGACAACACCGTGAAGGAGATGAGTGATGTCCTCCAGCTGAGAGTAAACCCAGTCCTCGATGTCCAGAGCCAAGCTGCACCACTTGCAATTGCTGCCTTCTGACAAGTTCTGAGTATTACCACACCTCGAGCAAGTCTTACTGTCTCCTCCTGACCTTATAATGAAATGGTACCTCTTTCTACACACTGGATGACTACTCCAACCTTGAAAACAAAACCAACAAAAAAATACCAGATTTCGTTCAGTCTTTGCTTTCAATCAATGCATGCACCATGTTACAGGTATAAGCTTGCTCTAAAATTTATTTTTTAGTGGAAATAATAAAATTTTGAATTTTTGAACACACCAACGACTCGACAGTGGTCACAGTAGACAGATCTAGAGGATCTCGTCACATCCTCTTCAACAACGTCGAGGGAGATGAGTCTAGAGGAGAGATTCGAACCGTCTGCTGAATGCCCAGTTCTGAGTAGGATCTGCCACGTCACCAGGCTGGAGAAGAGTGTTGAGGTTGGGAAAGAGACACGCGCGTGGGTCGCGAGGAAGGATCTCACTCCGTCGCGGAACGGCGGCAAAGTAGTCGAGTCGCCGTTAATCTCCTTGGCTGGGAAGGTAGAGAAATCGTAGAGATCGGCAGAGATTCTGTTGCTACGCCTTGCTCGCTTCGCCGCCCGACCGCCGTTCATCACCGCCATGACCGTACAAGTGTTTTTTGGACACAAATCTGTGAAACTAAGCCTTGAAAACGCAAGAGAAAGAGAGATTTGAGATAGAGACAAAGAAGAGAGAAGGTGGAAGGGTTTAGTATTTTAGATGGGAGTTTATTTTTGGCGGAGAAATTTTCCCTCTCAAAAAGATTTTAGGGTTTTTGGGGATATTGACCAAAAGCTTGACCGCTTCTGAAGGGGAAGATGCTTTATTTTCTCTACTCTGATTTTCCGGACAGAGTGGGTCCCACCTGATTCCAAATTCGAGGCGGTTCGATTTCTTTTTCTACACGCCTTTACAAAAAAAAAAATTCCACTGTTAATTTTCCTTCATTTTTTTTAATAGAAAAATAAAGGAGCCGTAGCTATCTGTTGTGTATAATTCTTAATCCAATGGCAATTGTGTGTTTTGGAAATTCTTACTGTCCAATAGAACTCTCTCAAATCTTCGTAGGCTTTCCTAAGAAACTTTCTTCTTGAATTTTTACATTTAATTTACTTAAACAAAAATTTAAAAATCAGTTATAATTTATTTTGGTCTAATCAGTTATAAGTATTTATCTTTAAAACTATTTCCTTCTTTTACCAACTCTTCGAAACTATTTCCTTTTTTTTTGTCAAACTATTTCCTATTTAGCAATATTTTGTAGTTTAAATTATTTCCTAATTAGCCATGTTTTATTATATTTAACTATAATCTAATTAGCAATGGTAGTGA
Source organism: Lepidium aucheri (assembly GCA_900406435.1). NCBI lineage: Eukaryota > Viridiplantae > Streptophyta > Magnoliopsida > Brassicales > Brassicaceae > Lepidium > Lepidium aucheri. The sequence goes on from OVBA01001191.1 coordinate 24,970, forward strand.
TGTAACTAAATATTTGTATTTGCTAGATATCTAGACCCGTATTCAAAATTTTATATGAAAACAGATATCCGATCAAAACAGATACGGATATGGATAGTAAAATTGAAGATCTGGCGGATATGGATAATACGGATTTCGAATTGGGATATCCGGGTATCCATATTTTTTTGTGTTTTTTTTACATTTTAATACAAATTTTAATTATTATTTTTTTTGTCAATTTACTCAATCATTTTACTAGTGGGATCGACAAAGGTCCGATCTATAGCCAAATTGCTCCCACTGGAGCTGGCGGGATTTGAACCCTCCACCTGATGCCTAGCTAGAACAGGGGCAAACCAACTGGGTCACCTGCTTCTTGACATTATTATTTTTATTTATATTTATTTTGTTGTTTTTATTATTTATTTTCTAATTATTATTAATTCTTTTAAAAAAACAATTTTTTCTTGTTTTTAATATTGAAAACGGGTACGGATATTCATGGAGATCCATTTTTTATGGATATTAAAAATCCGGATATACGTAATTTTTGGATACAGATACAAATACTAATTTGGCGGATCGAGCGGATACAGATACATATATCTTTAAAAAGCTCAATATCCGCTTCGTTATAGTCCTAAACAATGATACATTCAATTTATAAATTATTTCCTAACTATTCTTCTGCATCAGTAGACATTATTGGATATTGCCTATTTACCTTTAAGACTTTCATAATTATTTTGGTTGGCCTAAATCTGATTGGTGACACCGTTTAGAACAATTAGTTAGAAAGAAATGAGCAGTTGAACGAAAATCGTTTGAAAATGATAATTTGAAGATAACGGTTGACAAAAGAGTTTTCAGACAAAAATCGTTTGAAGATTAATGTTAATTGGTAACACTGCATATTTACAAATCAATATATGTGAAATAAAATTTAAATAATTATTCTAAAAATTATACAATAACATATTTTAACATTTCTTATATAGAAATAAATATATAGATTACAGTTTTTGTTTTTATTATAATATTTGCATACTACCAAATGATTGTGTTCTAAATATAAACGAATAATCCTTCTTCTTGAAACATTTTGAATCATATATTGTCTCTTAAACTATAATTATGTATAAAAATACAAAAATTAACAATCATTTGTATTTACCAACGACAATCGTTTCTCAAGTGATCGTGAATAGGTTCTTTTGAATATGGTTTTTCAAATGACTTGAATAAGTCCAAACGACTGATTAGAAAGGTTGTTTGCAAATGTCATCTCAAAAATTTCTTTCAAACGAAATACTAATTGGTAGCGAAATAAGCATATCGTTTGAAAATAACTTTTTTATGTGACCAATCTATCAAAAAAAAATGTTAGAGAAAAGAACAGAAAAGTGGATTAGAGGCATGGAGGATGCGATGATAGAATACATATTTATGGATTCGTTTGCTTTCTCTTGTCGTTCTGTGATAAGAATGTGGCAAACATTCATTTCATGATTTAGTCTCTTACAAGAGTGAGTAACATTTTTTCTACTATGTTCGTAATTGAAGATGACCTAACTTTGTTCACCGTTAGGGAGCTTAATTCTCAAAGGTTTAGATGTAAAAAAGCTATATTATTTCTCAATCATAAACACATATGAGTCTGATTAATAAGAACATAAGCGGAAGCGTACCTTTACGATCTGGATTTTGCTAATGGTTCTTCCGCAACAAACCATAATAGCGTAAGATCTCTATTAATGAAATGGATAAAGTTTTTTTATAATATATATATGTATCAATTCAAGGACTTCTTTAGCTCTATATGCACTCAATCTCTTATGTTTAGTTTTTTTTTTGATGAAATCCATCCTGACATCACATTTTGTGAAGTTAAAAAAATTAAATATATTATTTGACACATGTCGTTCAATTATATTTCTAGAAATTTAACCTAAGCGTTTGTGCCATAAAGATCATGAACTTGCATTTTCAAATCTTTGTTTAATACCCCTTGACTCAACATTTAAGTTTTCATCATAAGAAGTTATAATGTGAAGCATATAAAGATTGTGATTATCCATAAGTGTACCAACTTGAATGATAGCAGAATTTGAAGATGGAGTAGCTTTTTTCATTCAGTGTTAACAAGAATAACTAGATATGTCTAAATAAGGATGAGAAACCAAATTATGTTTAAATGACGATGCAAACAAAAGTGTCTTTCAAATCCAAAAAATGACCAATATTAAAAAAATAATCTAAAAATATCCAATTATTTCCACATCAACCGCATATCCATTAGCCACATGAATGCGTCTTTCCTCATCAATTGGTTTCCGATATCTCATGCAACCATACAACACTAATATTAGTAGTTGCAATTGAATCTAATCACCAAGTGTTTCTGGCTACTTCAACTAGGTTCACTTCAAAACAAACCTTAGCAAGAAAACTACCTTCTTTACACGCTATGCATGGTACTTTTGGCAGTCTTTCATATGTCAAACTTTCTTACAATAGAAATTTGTATTTTCAACCTTACTCTGATTCGTTAGAGTTGGACTTTCAGCGGCATCATTCGTAACAACCTCAACTTTCCTTCTTTTTCCCTCACCCTGAAAGGTGTTAACCATATGAGCACTTTCAGACTTGTCTTGTTTCATTATATCCTCTTTTATTCACGCAATATGAAATGAGCTTATTAAGAGACCATTTATTCTTCTGTGTGTTGTAATTTGATTGCACTTGATTAAATTGAAGAGGAAAAGAGTCTAAAAAATATGAGCAGCACTTCTTCGTGAAACTCAATCTTCATAGTCTTAAGCTTTGAAACAATGTTGGACATTTCCAAAATGTACTCACTTATGTTTTCTTTGTTGTGATACCTCATGGTACTAAAACGATACAGAAGCATACTTATTTGTGTTTTATCGCTACTTGCAAAACATAAGTCCATCTCATCAAAGAACTGTTTCAGATCTTTGATCTCCTCAACCCTCAAAAGGTTTCTAGAATGATGTCCAAAGTGTCATTAAACCAATGTGAATGGAATGTTCCCAGTTCTCATAAACTACCTTATAATCAGCAGTGATGGTATCTGTATGAAAAATAGGTTGTTCCATCCTTAACGCAAAGTCAAGATCCATACACCCAAACACAATTTTAACTTCACTTTTCCATTCTTTGTAATTGGAACCATTAAGCTTTGAAACTGAACCTAAGTTCATGGATATTACAATTATATTTGCTAAAAATGAGAAAAAAAATTCATTAGTAATTCATTACTAAATCAAAATAAAATAATAATAATAGAAATGATTATACAACCCATCTCTAGATACCAGGAATACAATATTAACATCAAGTCTTTGGACATTAATATCAACTGCTAACGGTACTCTTGTTGTGATAATCGAATATTAAAAATAATGCATAATAAACAATAACTTATCGATGAATCGATTTATTCACATTTTATTCTGCATAATTGTCACATGTTTATCATCACAAGTATATATCTAATCCGACCAAATATAAACATATCTTTGGCATGAATATATATATATATATATATATATATATAACCTTTCATATTATTCTTGACAAAAAACCTACAATATAAGTTACTTTGGCAATATCATGCATCAATTAATTCAATTTAGATATTAAACTTGCACAATCAAAATTACTATTTATTTAAACCTTGATTATTATTCATGCACATTCATATATTAATAAGTCTTGGGGTTCTGTATGCAAGAATAATACAATAGTATTATGGTTGAAGACATATTTAAATTAAAGACTTCTCACATTTTTTTCCCAACAATAAAACCAAAATTGAACCTTAAACCAACTTTTATCCATACTAGCACAAGTCCAACAATGAATTCAAAAAACAAAAATGACCAAGATAATGACAGATAATGTTTCTTTAATTCAAAATTTGAATCTTACAAAAGAATGCTTTTGTCTTCAATCTGAGTGAGTTTCAATGAAATTCATACTTTGTTTTTGAGCCTCTATAGCTAAAAAAGTGATTATATAATAGAAACAGAACATAGTACTATGATATCAAATGTGAAAAAAAAACTTTTATGATTTCTCAATCATAAACCCATGACATTTTTTGATTAATAAGAACATAAGTGGAAGCGTATCTTTGGGATCCATTGTTTACAATTTGGATTTTGGTAATAGTTCTTCCACAACAAACTCATAATGGCTTAAGGTCTGTGTTGCTAGGATGCAAAAACTTTTGTGATTAAAGTTATTGTGGGGACCATGACCATCAAACAATTTCTACTTCGAAGAAATTACTAAATGTATCCACATAAAATTGACTCTTCTAAATAATGATTCTAACACATTAATTATACACGTATGTAACCTCAAAATAATTCTTACATTAGACACATCAAACATACTTGTACATAATCCTTTGCTTGAGCATGTATTGGAAGCTACCTCAAATTACTTGTCTAATACGCTTTTTAAATTTTGTAATTGTCGGTATGTGTAGTGATTCACTAAAAGGTTTCTGATTTGTACCAAAGGGATATAAATCAGTGGTAGTTTGCCGGAAGGTTCAACATCATGACAAATTCGAAAGGATAAACACAAAACAACATTGAAAAGAATGAGTCGAATTTAGGGATTAAGTTTAAAGGAAAAAGTAACTTCTAGGTTTATGCAAGAAAAAAAAAATTAAAATGGAGACAAAGAATTTATAACAATAGAAATAAAGATTTTATTAAGTTCTCTAATAAGAAAAGAGTTCTACATTCAAAAGTAACTCGAAATATCCGAAACCGAATCGAACCAAAATATGTAAAATATCCGAATAGGTTTTATATTATGTGAGTATGGGTACCCAATCCCGATCGAGTAAAGCCCGAAACCCGAGCGGGTACCCAAAATATCCCAAATATATAATATATTTATATATAATTATATATATATACTTTAAGTAAATAAGTATTCAAAATTATAAAAATAAATCTAAATATACTACTTACAAATTTTGAATAAATTATGAGTTTTTGATAATTTTTTAAATTTTTCTAGAAATATTTAGATTAAAAATTAATTAAAAAATTCGGATATCCGAAGCCGATCCGAACTCGAACAGAACTCAACCGAAATAGGATGATTTACGAGAACTGAACCCGATCCAAACCCAAATTTTTATATCCGAACCCAACTTGAACCCGCAAAAATATCCTAACAGATGTTATATAAGTAAACATCGAGTACCCAAAACCCAAAATACCCAACTTGAACCTGATCGGATACCCGAATGTCGAGGCCTATGAGAAACTTTAGATTGTATTATTATATATAAAATAAAATATTAAGAAAATATATTTGATTTAATATAATCTGTTTCTTTGTTAAAGAAATATAAAATCATTGACTTACAATAAATTGACAAAAAAAACCTAAAACTTAACCACGAAGAGTCCAAAAGACTTAATAAATATTTTTTGTTCAGTAAATAAATAGACCTCTCATAACCAATTTGGCCACACACAAAAATGTGTCATATTTCTGGCATGATCTTATTTAATACTGTAACCTTTCCTTATTGATTCAACAAACTGACAACAACACTAACCAATCAGTCTAAAGCAAAAGCAGTAAAAACAAAAAACAAAAACTCAGACATAGTAGCGAAAATTAGAGAGAGGAGTGTCTCCTTCAGCACAAGCTCGGTGTACACGTGTCATTCGATCAACGGACTTACAAATTCCGCTACAAGACCAATCGAACGACGCAGCACACACGTTCCCTGCTTGTGCTTTCCATTGACAATCTGGTGGAGTCCCGCAACACATTGACCTCTCGTCCACATGCTCCACTTCTAAACCTAACATCCACGCTCCTAATGACACATCCTCGTTCGCGTACCGGTGCAGTATTCCCCTGCGGACACGTCCACACCATTATTCCATACACCCTCACCACAAAAACCAAACTTTGCATCAATTTAGAACTTACTGGTTCGTGGAGATATATGAAGCTAGATCTTTAGAGATTGCATAAATCTGTCCAGTTGCATGCCTAAAGTACTTATTCCCTTCTTCTCCAAATTTCCAAAACTCTGGCTCATGGTACTTCACTCCTCTGCAATTTCCAAAAAACCATGCTTTTTAGATATTTATCCTCTGTTCTTAAAGAGACTAGTCATAATTTTTAGCTTACTTTTGTGAAAGAACAGGACCAGATTTCATGCATCCAATGTAAATCCTCGGTCTTGATTGATATCTAGCAAGTGTTGTAACAAGCATCCCTAAATTGACATGAACATCATCGTCTACTTTTACATAAAACTCTGCGTCCCATATTGCAGTTGCGGTTGAGAAGTAGAGTCTTGTCTTAGTTGAGAGTTGGTGATATCCTTCAATGTGTTTCAGCCTTAAGAAGTCTTTATACTCTGAATCTTCTTCATCAATGGCTTTGTCTAACACTCCTCCTGGTGTTGCACTGTGTCCTATCACAAACCTGACAAATAAAGAATCTAACTCATTATTGACTGACTTTTGGTTATTGTGTGGTTTAAAGTGTGTGAAATGAGTATACTTGTGGCTTACTTCACAACCTTACAACAATCCCTTTCTGTTTCTCAATATTCTTTAGTTTCTCGCCTATTGGCATCCATGTCTGTCTCACTGAGTCTCGTCTTTTCTTGCTGCTGAATGCTGTGTTGATGCCTATCACTGCAAAAACTTTCTGTAGACTCTGGTTTTTCGCCGTCCGTTCGTTCCAGAAGTCACTGCTTCTATCATTGGTACGTGTTGCTAACTCCATCTCCAATGTTGACATTGTTCTCTCCAGTGATCTAATAATATAAACACATCTCATTACTACTTCAAATGTTACCTCCTCTGTCTCAAGTCTGTAAAGTTACGATTTTATTACTTTACTGCTTGGTGGGTTTTTGATACTTCTCCTATTATGTCTCTGGATTTGCTTTCTATCAATCTCTGATCAAGAAAGAGCAACACTTGTGACTGGTGAGCTATACAAGTGTTGATTATGTAATAGTAGAGGTAAGTAGAGAAGAGAAAGAGTTATTACGCGTTTATGTTCATCGCAGTCCTTTTCAATCTCTAAATGTTTGGACAGGTGCTTTGTAAGATGGTGATCCTCTTCTTCAGATATGTATGAGCGACTCAAAGTTCGACTCATGAACAGTGAGCCTGCAAGAAAGCTAGCAAGGCACAGCACTATTATGGCTTTCCCTGAAGCAGCTTTCACCCTCATCTCTTCTGAACCTACTTAGTGCTAAACCTACAGAACACCGATATTAATCGATCATAAGGATGATACATAATCAGTATACTTGTCTTACATACTATATGATCATGTGAATCCTAGAAAGCTCCAACTTAAACCCTGTATATTTCCATAGTTCCGAGTCAAGAACGTTTCGAACCAAAGGAACTCAAAGATCAGACAGAACTATTTGTAGTGTTTCTTACGGTAATTAGGCAATATTGTTAAGATCAATGAATGAGAATCATGAATATACCTATATTAGAGCATGTGAGAAGCACCAAAGGGATTGAATTTCTGGTGATATGATTGTTGTCAGATTAAGAAACAAGTTCTGAAAGTTCATGAGATGTTATTTATATAAAATGAAAACAAGAATGTAGTTGCAGAACGGCAATGGCGTTGATGTTTTGCTTCTCTCTCTCAATCTGTCTGTCTTTTCATGCAATGTGCATGTCTCAACTAACTCTCTGCATATATCAGATATTACAAAAGAAAAATTAAAATCTCACAGAACTTTAGTTTTCGTTTTGTTGTTGCTTTCATTTTTTCCGCAACATTTTAGGGGCTTACCTATGCGAATGCGGTAAGTTGCTTTCACAACACATGACTCAACTCCTTGATTAGATACCTTAAACTTGCCGTGAATGGGGTATAGATGTAACCTGATGTTGCAGCATGTCTTATGTAAATACTGTGAAACTTTAGCAATTCTTTTCTCAAATTTCACTAAATGCTTTACAAACTGATTCAAACATATCCAAGTGATCTCTAACAAACTAAAAAGCTCTGGTTTGCATTTCCATTGGCACTCTTAAGTGAAACCGATACACATGTCTATCAAATTGAGTTAGTCCATCTTGTAGAGGTTGAAATAAAATTTAAGCAAGAAAATCTTACAGAGTAATTTATAGTAATTCCTTATGAAAAAAAACTCAAATTTAGTGTAGAGTTCCGATATTTTGGCTAAATAAAATACCAAACAGAAGATTAAATCGAATAAAAGATCAACTAGTAAGGAGTAAACCTATGAAAAATCACATTATCACCGTATTTTTCTTTACTGTTTCTATATTATCTTTGGATGTGCAAGTGCGCCTGCACTAAAGGTCACCTGAAATGTTATGTTACTTTTCAGTTACATTTAAAATATCAAAATTTTATAAATTTGTCAAATTAAATACTTACTATAATTCGACCAACTTTAGATATGAACTATCTAAATTGGATATTAAATTGATCATTTTCTCAATCTTTATTTATGTATTGTTGAAGGAAGAATAATGAAAAGACAAATAATAGTAATTCATTTTAAAGTCAATGATAATGACCAAATCACAAAAGCCAAAAGTATTGTCCTAAGATTTAGTGGTGAAGACACTATTTTTCATTGAGATTGCTGCAGGAATGGAGCAGTGTGTTGTATGGACCTTCTCTGTCGGCCCAAAGGTTACCGTCAATGATGTTTACTTAACTGTATCTTTACTTGATGATGTCAATATCTATGGAAATTGACCATAGGTCTATACCATCATCATATGACTCAAAAGTCAACACTTGTTAGTGTTTGCGTTTGTTATTAAACCCATCTCTTGGATTTAGCCAAGTACATGAGACACTTTTGGTGAAAGAGAGGCTTCAAGTATGAACAGAAAAGAGATAAGAGATAAGGTTTAGGCTCAACTGAAGAGTAAACGGGCTTTATTTTGAATCTTATTTTTCCTCTTGCTCAGTGTCTCAAAGGATACGTTGGTGTTATAAATTTTTTAGACATGGACTCGTGTGATGCACGGATTTTATGAAAAGTTTAATATATATATATATATATATTACATTTTAGATACTCCCTCCGTTTCATTTTATAAGGGTTTTAAGCATTTTTCACAAAGATTAAGAAACATATTAATTATCCCTTAAAAATTGTTTGAATATTTAATTTGAATTCAATCTAACCAATCATAAATAATTCTGCAGAATATTAAATGTCAAATAATATTAACTTCATTAAATTTTAGCTAGAACTATGCAAAACACCTTATAAATTGAAACAAAATAAAAATTTTAAAATCTCTTGCATATTGAAACGGAGAGAGTAATATTTAAGAATCTTGTTGATTACTAATATATGAAACCCAACTTTATATACTAGGATACCACAAATTTTTGAATCGTCTAATTTGATATGTGGAAAAATCACATTGATTATTAACTTTTGAAATCCAACTTTATATAATAAGATACTGCAATTGAATAATTAGATTTAACACGGGTAAGAATCTCGTTGATTACTAGGATAAAAATCATGAATTTAAAATCAAAACTAGTTGACAATAAGTGGGATAACTTAAAAATCATATACCAATCTTTTTAAAATCCGGATTGAAACAGTCCAAATCTATTACTTCTGAAATATTATAAAAAAGAACGAATACATAAATATAAAAAGTCATTTGGATCAACATAATAGAATCATAAATTTCAACTCAAAACTAATTGTTAATATTAGATAGAACATGAATTTCATTAATCACATCATAAAACCAAGTAGCTTGATAAATTATTTATTTAAAAGAGAAGTTTATCTAAACCTTTTAAACTAACTCATCATCATTACAAAACCCCAAAACTAAATTTAAAAAGACCAACAAAAAAAAACTCTACCCCGCCACTTCCGTAAACATATGATTACAACCGGATTAATAATTAAGCATATAAGATCTTCGAAAGATTCCTTCTATTATCCCTCCTAAAAGGGTTTATGATCTAACATAACATACTTAGTAAAATTCTAGGCTTCTCCATTGTGACATCTTTTGTGTTGGCCATTTTCTAAATCCTCCAAGCTATTGACTTCAGCGCTATGATGTGTCACAGATGCATCACATGAATACCATCTTGACCAGAAAAGATAATTAAAAAAGTTGATGAAACTCAGTGAAGCTAAGAGCCAGTAAAAGAGATCTAATCTATCTTTGTTAAGGTCGTTATCTCCTAACCAACCTTCTCTGTTGCCTGATCCATTACTAGAAGTAACTCTGTTTACGGTCGAGACAAGAACAGAGCTAAAATAGAACCCAAATGAGTAAGAACAGTAAGTCATTGCTGTAAGAAAAGACTGCATACTCTGTGTTGACTGTTTGTAAAAAAACTCCACTAATCCAACAGCTGTAAACATTTCTGATAAACCAAATATCAGAAACTGTGGTGCGATCCAAAAGATTGAGAGTGTTACATTCTGTTCTAAGAATGATTCTCGTCTCTTCTTTTCTACCAAAGCTGCTGCAACCATTGAGAAAGTTGCTAAGAACAGTCCTGTGCCAATTCTCTGTAGAGGAGAGATTCCAGAATCATTTCCAGTGAGTTTTCTAGCGAGTGGAACGAAGAAAGTTTCATAGATAGGTACAAAGAAGATGAGAATGATGTAAGGTATGGCTTGAAGAGAAGCTGGTGGGATTTGAAAAGTTTTTGTGATGTATGTGTTCATGGAGCTTCCTTGCTGAACAGAGAAAGTTTGAAGCTGAGCTAAAATGGTGTTGAAGATTATGGTGCATGCGAATATCGGTATAACTGATAACAGAATCTTCACTTGATGAACTTGTTCGATTGTACAGAGTCTCCATTGACTCTCCATTTCCTTACCTTGCGTTTTGATGCAAGCTTTATCAAGAAATCTGAACTTGTTAGTATGAAGAAGAGGTTTGACATGAACTAGATCCGTTGAAGGTTGATGAAGCATGTTTGGGTTTGAAGGGCAAATCTGTTTTCGTTTAGTGATCGCAGCTACAAAGACCTGATCAATCAAAGAATACCAGATCAACCACAATCTTCAGAGAAAACAAACAATCCATTCGAGATTTACCTGAGCAATTGGTGTGAAGATGCTACCACGAGGAGGTTGGTTTCTATAAAAGTTAGTCCCTGCAACAAGGCTGATAATTCCTGCAGCCATAACAGATGCAGAGACACCAAAACCAACGTCCATGCCAGAATGAGTTTGTACCCAAACTAAGAGTGTGAGTGCAATAAGCTGACCCATTGAGAAGGCAAAATAAGCCGCATTGAAGAAAGTCGATAACTTCCTTAAATCTTTCCTTTGAAACTGGTCTGCACCGTGAGAGATAATGTTTGGTTTGAGACAACCACTCCCTAAGGCTACCAAACAGAGAGCTGCATAAAGAGTGACAGCTTTGTAACCATTTGCCTCTATGCAATGCACTGTTGTGCTCTTCATGTTGCATTCTGGTGGTCTTAGCTCTGGTAGATGAGCTTGGACTGACAATAATATGAAACCCTGTTTTAATCAAATTTACATGTTTCTTGTTAGCCAAACTTTATGTTATGAAGCCGTAAATTTCTCACCAAACTAATTGTGGCATTAATTAGCTCAAAAGGAATAACATACTTATTATATAACCCATTTGCTTTTCCAAAGAACCGAAAGTTTTAACAAAAAGATTTAGTTCATAATTCACTTTAACTATAACTTTATGTTAAAGTTTTGGACTTTTGTCTAATAATACCCTGTTTTTAATTACAAGTTACTAGTTAAGTGGTGTTGAATATTCAAGAGAAAGTTGAAAAGAGAACATACAGAGATTTCAATGATGCCAAAAACAAGCATGGTTCGAAAGCTTCCAAGATATGAATCAGAGAGGAAGCCACCAAGAAGCGAGAGAAGAAACACAGTTCCTATGAAGTTAGTCACAAGGTTTGCAGATTTCGACAAAGGGAAATGCATCTCATTGAAAACATATGTGATCAAGTTGTTCCCAACAGCAGCAATCGCCATCATTTCAAAGGCTTGGAGGCCTGAACATATACAAGTACACAACAATCAATCAATCAAACCTAACATGGCTTCAAAATGCTTAACATGGACGGACTCGACCATATACAACATGGTCTAGTTGATATACATATTAACATGTGTAGTTAGAAGGAGAAGGATTACCTAGAACAAAGAGAGCAGCTCTTGTACCGCCATGCTTGTTTTGTCTGCATGGTCGGCCTCGAGAATCAACGCAAAGATCGTTTGATGGTTCCTCTGACGTGTGTTGTTCTCTTTTAGCTTCTTCAGGTAAGTCATGAGCATCCATAGCTCTTTCGATTTTTTCTTGTGTTGTATCAACAAAGGAAGATATAAGTTTGGCTTTAGAAGAAGTTGGTTCAAAGATAATTTAATGAGGTGGGGAGCGAGGAGGTACTTATAATGACTCGTCCATGCTAAAAAAATTATGAGAGAGAAACTAAAAAATATTATCCAATCAACGTTTTCTACATATTATATATATATATATATCTGTTTTAGATATGAATTCTCGAAATGAATTTAGGCCAGGACTCATGTTTTGTCAATCTAATCGTTGACAAAAAAATCCAAAATTATTTACACATTCCAATATATTTTTTGGAAGCTCGGACCAACTACTAGTAATCCTATTATAAAAACTTAAACCATTTCCAAAAATGTTGTTTAAGACTTTATATTGGGAAACTCCAATCCTAAAAACCAATGAATTTTTAACTGAGTATACCAACTAAACTCAATTATATATTGGGAATTCTGCCCCATTAAGTTTGGAAATAGGGCAAAATACCCATTTTTTAATTTCTTGTGTGAAATGTTTTTTTTACATGAGCTCACTATAATACCATTAATGAACAAACAATTAAGAAAAAGGATATCGGTCTCCACTCCACCATGTCCAAAACACAAGGCATCTACCATGAAAAATGACAGAACAAGACGCTAAGACCGATGAGGGAGATAGACAAGCAATGAAACAAGGACATGGACTGGAAAATAATATAATAAGGACATGGACAATAAAAATAAGGAAAATTATGGCATAATTCTCACAGATCATGAACAGATTATGGCGGAAGACATGGATGTTAGCTTAAAGAATAAAAGAATCTGGGTTGGGAGATGGACAAGATCGTGGACAAGTGTTTAGGTGCAGACGAAGATGAGTTGAGTTAGGAGTTGCGGGAAACAAAACTATTTATATGATTATATATGATTAGTGACATGACCAGGTCCATGTTCATGTCCACAGAAGGAGAATTTTGTTTAGCAGACACATTGGACTATATGTCCATGTCCATATCAAATATTGATATTTTCATGTCTATATCAAACAAGTATATGTCCATGTCCATATCAACAAATCATCTAAAATAGAGAACGAATATTGAAACAATAAACACAAAATTGGTCTATGCGTAGGAGAAAGCATTGGACTATGTGTCCATGTAAAAGCAAAATAGTTGAATGGTCCACGACCCTACGCATTCTATTTCTATCCGTCACATTTAACACCTACAAAACATACAACAACAGAGAAAAACACACACCCAGAACACAAACAACCAACATAATCTGATGGTCCATGTCTATTCTCAAAAAAGACCAAAATTAGTCCACGACTATATGACTTATTATAGAAGACCAACTGGTCATTGTCTAGCAGATACATTGGACGATATGTCCAATGCCCAACATCGTATGATTGTCTATGTCCACGTCCAGCGTCGTATGATTGTCTACGTCCATGTCCAGCATTGTATGATTGTCTACGTCCACATCTAGCTATTTGAGTTTGGTCTTGTCCACGAGCAGCTCTTCATCATTGATAAATGTCTCGTCCACGTCCACACAATCTTGTTCATTCTCCAAGATATGTTTCGCTGGTTTTCTTCCATTAATGGATAAAAACTACAAAAGAAAAGTACTCCTTGATTTCATTATAATCAAGAAGAAATCAAGGGAATATAAAAAGGACATTAGCGCCAACACTTTCTTTAGACTCCTCAGACCTCTTCAATCTCCAAGAAAATTAACGCCAACACCTTCGCTCGTCACAACTCCTCCATCATCACTCACTCCAACAACAGTTCTGATATTTCCTCCAGCTGGTTCTTCGACTCGCCACCACCGCTTCACCGCCTACTCCTCCAACACATCTTATTATTCTTTTCACAGATCTTGTAATTTGTTCAGTGTGGACCTGAAGGAAAATTAACCGTTTATGTTTCTTTTACCCAAAAAAAATGAGAGGATCCAAGTTTAAAACATCATTTTACATGTCAAAAAGTAGCATTAGATAGAATTTTTGATAAAAGGGGCATTTGACATGATTTTGGAAGTAAAGGGGAAATAGTGGCCAATTAACTCTTATATATTTTTCATAAAAGGAAATTTATCATATATGATTACATCTATATATATAAGTTAAATTTTGTTCTCTTTTCGTGATGCCACCTCATCAACTTTATTTTTTTTGTTTTTTCACTAACCTCATCAATTCTACTTTAAAACCACAAATCATAATATAAAACAACAAAATAACACCAATTATTCATTCACTCTCTACTCTTCATATATTACAAAATATATATACATTCCAATTCAAAATAAAAATATATTTAAATTACAATCTGTAATTTAGCCCCACAAAAACCGAATAACACAATTTAGCAATATGATAACCAATATTTATTTAACTAATTAATTTGATAAATATACCAATATATTTACGTAAAAATGAGGGGTAGAAGAAAAAAAATAAACTAATAAAATAAAATGACTTTATAATTATTTACGTCACAATCCAAGCACATATTATATGTTAATATGTTAAATTTACTTTAAAATCAATATGTTATTCATGTAATAACTCTTGCAAGTTATTTTTTTTCTATACTTTTGTTTTCTCAAATACCCTCGTACCATCGAAAACACACATAAACTGCTAATCTTAACTCTTCATTACATTCTCTTAACTCTCCACTACATTCTCTTAATCCTCCACTACAATGACTTAACTCCCCACTAGAGAGTTTCAACTCTCAAAAAATGTAACCTTACATTCCTCTTCACTTATAAATAGATATTTGGTAAAAATGATCATAATCACTAATTACAATATAACTTTCTCAAAATCCCACCAAATAAAAGAAGATTGAAAATTCTCACCTCTCTTTCTCGGAATTGAGAGCTAGTCGGAATTCTTAACATGTTATTGCAAAAATTTTTTGTTTTTGGGAAGCCCATAATGTCAAAAAAGCGAAGAACTCATGGGGGTCGACATGTTGCTCCTTAATGACAAGGTATAATCACTTCTAAGAATAAAATTTAGTTAACTACTCAAATGGGATATGTATTGCTTAATATTATTTCCAATACTTGCAGTATATGGTCATGCAATGATCTATTCATGTTCACTGCCTTCGTCTATTCAAAGAAGAAAGAGCAATCTACTCCATTATTGGGTTTGACATAATCCGAAGTAATCTCAACTTCAATCTTCTCATAATACCACATCATCACTTAATTATTGAAACATACATTTACTAGTTTATTTTAGAAAATATCTAATCTCTAATAATCTATTGGGATCATTGATGCCACAAAATATATAGGTATCAACAATATACAACTACATTAATTTTGATTTTTTTTTGAAATTTTTTATATTTCAGCAATGAATTTTTATCCAACTACATTAAATTTTTGGTATATTGAAATTTTACCAATTGATAATTTGCTAATTCATTATCAATCTAATGTTTCGCTTCAATTGAGTTTGTTGTAGTGTTATATTTCAAAACATACAAGTAATTATTCAGTTATTTAATAATAAACCTACATAACTACATATCCCTATAATTGATTCAAAAACAAAAATAAAGCTCTAAATAATCGGACAATTAAGAAATAAAGAATTGGAAGAGATAATCATAATTAACTTCAATATATAAACTGAAGAAGTGGCAGTAAGCTTTTGTTTAAACTCATGTAATTATGTTGAGAATAAAGAGATAATAGATGTTACATTATTCCATAATATTAAAGTTGTAGTAGCGGAAGAATGTGGTATTAACAATTTCACTCAAAATAAATAAATAAAAGATTAAATTATTGTAGTTATATTAGTATAGTAAAAGAGGAGAGATTTAAAAGATAGAATTTTCTGATTAACTTTTTTCCACTTAAAAGTCGATAGAATTTTTCGATATGCAGTTGCAAGACTATTGTGATTTTTGGAGACATGCAATGTTAAGAAAGATGATGAGCTCACTAGTATTGATATATGACTCACCAATCAGAAGATATTGCGGTTTATGTACAAAAAACTTATAAATTTAGAAGATAGTCCTTAATACTTTTTCTCATGATGCTTATACAAGATTTCATTCATGTTTAATGACTAGATGCATTCAAAAACTACTTGAAATAAAGAACAATCTATGTCTTTAGCAATTTCGATGTAATTCAAAGTAACTTTCATTTTAAACTATATGAATCCATTATAATAGAGAAAACAAAACCCGCCTAGTTATTTATAAATAAAAAAGTAAAACATGTTGTACCAATTATAACAAACTTAAAACTTCCTATTGTTATTTTTCATATTCTAAAAGCAGGTTTGATCTAATATATAGCAAAATTAAGTTTACAAAACTTCATAGTGTATTAAAGTAGTGGAAAGAAAAGGACCCACTCTCCAATATGCTTAAAATGAATCATCATCATCATTACAACAAAATTTCCAACTTTGGTCTCTGTGGCTCAAAAGCATAAACTATTGTTTACTACAATGTTTTCTTGACATTTACGGCTGATATATTAAATGAAATGTCATCATAATTATAATCTTTGACGAATTTTATCTTCCCATCAATGTTAACTTCAACCTTCACATCAAAAAAGATCGCAAAATATGGAATCTAACCAACTGTCAACAATTTATAGGCATTCTACTGATTCATGATATAACAATAACAATATAATACAGGTATATAGATTAGAATTTCATCAATGTTATCATTTTAACATGTCAATATGATAGATTCTTAGATTAAGATCAGGCTACTTTAGTGTTATGGGCCAAACAAAGTGACTATAATAATATTATAGTCCTTGATCAAGGTTTGAGGAATGTTTTTATGTGAGCTTGAAAAGTCAAAATAAGGATATAGTCGGAAGCAATACAAAAGCCCCATTCCGACCATAGCTTGCCCATGACAATAAGTAGATTAGATCTTCTTTTTCGAAAATGATGACTTCAACTGATTCTGCTAATTGCTTCTTCTTTTTTTGTTATGTATCAAAGAAAATCACATGTGCTTTACCATAAAATGAAACATTAATATTGTGAAACACAGATGTTGAATCTTTGAACCAAGCAGGCAAATCTTCACAGATGTGTAATTAAATTTTCAATAGATGGCTGAAGGATTAGTGAGATTCTGAGGACACATAAGTAGGTTTAAAAATAAATTTTTATTCAAAACTGAATCCAAACTGAAATATAAAATTATCTGAATAGTATAAAATTTTCAATACAGAATTAAGTGATCTTGAACTAAATGAAATCCGAATTATATGACCTGAATAAACCTAACCAAATTTTGTGAAAGTAATTAAAATTTTAGTTAAACATATAGACATATGTTTTTAAGATATGAAAATATACATGATTCAGGTTACTTAATTATTTCTGTTTTTATAGTTTTTTTAAAACCTAATTTGATTATGAATATAGCTTATTTTTTAGAGCTTATGAGAACCAGATCCAAAACCAAATCGAACAGACTTATAATATAATCTAGAATGGAACTGATTGTTAGGTACATAAAAAAATTAGTGGAATCATCTGTAATAACCACAAAATGGAAAATAGTTAAGAGAATGACTATGCTACAATGTTTACATATATTTATACAAATATATATCATTTTTCCTTTTCAACTATTTTTTTTCTTCTCTCTTCCTATATTATATTTACACTATATATTCTAAAGAAAATCTAATTCAAGCATAAATTCCTATATATAACTTCAACTTAATATAATTTCTATTTAATATAAAACTTCCATTTAATATAAAACTTCTATTTTCTTTACATTATTTGGTGAAAACCATATTTGTTTTGTTTGTGTGGTTATGTCTTCTATTATACTGTATAGATAAATCGGTCACTACTATTTGAATAGTTCTTATATAAGATATGGTTTTTCACCAAATTCACCCAAAAGTTTAATAAGGTATAAACTTTATTACGGTAATCCAATGTGTCTCAATGTCTAACCTTTTATGCATACAAACAACAATTGATCAACCAAAAGACCAAGTTAATAAAGTCCTCGCAAAATGAATGAACATTGTCTACACTATTCGTCTAAAACCAATCCATACATGTTAAGTTGAAACCGAACATCAACTGATATTGTAGTCTACTTCTTAAAACCAAACATAAATCATGACATTTAAACCGGTCCGCACTAAACCTTTACATATGAAATGTAAAAAAATGGCTCAAAATGGAAAGCTACTTTTACACTACTACTTATAATAGTCAAATCAAAGAACTCCAATCCAAGCAAGCTATATCACAAAAAGTTAGATATGAAATGAAAACGAGACATATGTCACATAATCTTTTGATTTATGAATACTCAATTTATATGTTGGATACAACTGTACCCCTAGAACTTCACTACATAGCCTGCCTTTGATCATTTTTTTTGTAATTTATATATCTTTTGTAATTATTCCATTGAATATTCTGCTGCCTAATTTTTGTTGGCGTGACCTACATTGTCAACATCCAAAAGGCTCTTGTGCATTTGCCATCATTTTCTATTTATGTATGATCACATTTATTTGACCAACTAAACCTATATGTACGACTATTGACAACTCATAAATTCATATTCCCAAATGTATTTGCTCCTTTCAATTAACACTAGCCATTTCTTATTTCATGGGTCTCTTTTTAAGTATTCATTATATATATCTATTGAATGTGTATCGTTTTTGGAGTGTATAAGAGCCGAAAAATACAGGGTAATGCTGTGTGAAAGAATATAGTGTAGAAGAAAATATACAGTGAGTTTTCATTAAAACAATCTACAAATCCTTAACTATATTACCATATTTTTGTCAAAAAATGAATCAATATACCTTAATTCATAATTTAATTTTTTTCAATATGTACACTCTATCATGCAAGATTATGTGACTATCTATATTGAAACTCAGATAGAAAATATTTTAGATGCATGGGAACATTTAGCCACTAAGACAATCTATTGTTATATATTTTCCCTCATCAGTTCACTTCCTTATTATATATATAAACTGAATCTTGTTGCCTCAATCAGCTCTTATATACATGGTAATAAATAAATATGGTAACAGCAAAGACATATGGAGTAGTGAAAAGAAGAGACATAACTATAGAAAATGGTCGGTTTTGCTTAATTAGTATTTTGGTGAAGAATATTTCTTCTCAAGCTAGCTGAAACTGGGTTGACTTTTTCTTAGTCATTATTCTTTCTTTTGCCCTACCACTCCACTCTCACCATATTAAACTATATACTGTGTGTAAATGTTTGTGCTCCCATGACTATAAGAAAAATAATCGAAAAAAGGAAGTAAAGGAGTTTGATATCGTGTGCTTGCATTTTGTATATAAAGTATACAAGTATAAGAGTCATGATTGGTGGTCATTGGTCAATTAATATAAGAGTCGTGATTGGTGCTCAACTTTCTCATTATATTATAACTAATGTTGGCAACCATGTTCTTTCACAATTCTATTCAGTACTATTTATAACAGTAACACACCTTACCAATTCAAGGGTTCATAGAGGGTGAGATAACAAATGTTGTGTTCAATAATTGTATGTTAAATGAGTTTGTATAACAATTGCGTGCCCTAGAAGTAGATAACCATATTGGTTTATAGCTAGGGTAAAAATAACATTTTCATCTATAGATAGGACTTGTAATTTGGAACCGGCTAAATCTAATCTACAAATACTAAATTACATGAATGAATCAATTTGCCTTGACAGAATTACCGGGTCAAATATATTTATACATTTAATTATAGTTGGCTAATAATATAAGTTCTTTTCTAGAAACAACTTTTGCACTAAGATTCATTCTCGCCCACTGATTAAGTAAAAGCTTCATATAGTGCACAGTACCAACAACTTGATCAACGGGCGAAGGAAAATTTTTCTTTATAAGCTTGGCTTTTAAAATTAATTTATTAAATATAAAGTTTGCAATGAGTCAGACCTAAACCTTTAAAAAACGAGATCGAAAGAGGGCCCATGAAGGGATGCAATGACTAGAAGGAAGGTGGAACGAGAGACTCGTGAATCGTGGTCTAGTGATATTTTTGTGCTAAGCATTTTGGGAGTCCTCTGCTAAGGATAAATATGTAAAATGAAAGTTCCTATTTCAGTGATAATGACCGGATAGATGCAGACTCGTTTTTGGGTCATTTCTTCTATAAATTTTAACATATTTTTCATGGATCTTGGACGGGTGCTCCTTTTGCCCTAATTCAGAGCCGGTCACTAATTTTAGATTAACCAACTCTAAACTTCTTTGGATAATACAGAATATTTATTATTCTCTTCGTCTATTTATACTTGATGTTTTAGAAAAAAAATTCTTTTCATTTTAGTTGATCTTTTAAGAACTTTATGCAATATTTATTGTATTTTTAGTGTTTTTGACTATTGAAATTCTCCAGATTCATTTGTGATTGGTTAGATTATTTTAGAATTTGTGATAAAATATATTTTGTTTTAAAAAAAAAAATAATTAATGATTTCTTAATATGTGTCAAAAAAAATCTAATATTAAAAAACAGAGAGAGTATTACAAATGTTCAAAAATTTAGCCATTTCAATTCTAGATATTATTATTATTAAACTAGTTTTGAAATTAGTTAGATTTATCCGGATTACCGACATGTTAAGTCTGGAAGTTGGGATCCAAGCCAGATTTCAATAAGGTGATAATCTTTATTAGAACCAAAAAGATACTTTTGGATCTAGGTTTCGGAAAGAGGCAGATTTAGCTCTCAAGAGGAAACCTACTTCCAAGATCCTAACCTAGTTGAATGGAATAAATTTTATATAATTTAAAACATTTTTAAAAGACTAATGGAGCTATAAAACCAATTTCAAAAAAAAAAAAAGATTAATGGAGCTATATCGATGAAAAGAAGAACAAGAGATTGGTGGACCTAGTTTTTCTTCATTACTAATAAAAACAAGACTTTTATAAATGTAACCAATACGAGAACGAGATTCATGTCATCTTAAAACCTTTTTTTAAAAAAAAAATGGGTCAAGGTTCTAATGTATCCATACTTGAATTTTCTAAAAAAAATATTTAATTAGGAAGACAAATTAATGTATACAGTTTTTTGGTTTTGGTCAAGTAATTAATATTCACTTTTACAAATTTTTCTATCAGAATTCAACTTTAGGCAGATACATAATTTTGGTTTAGAGTTCGAATAATGGATTATGTTTTTTCTATCTAATTGTAGATAATGGTTCTCGAGTTCTTTTCAGTCTGTGATTTTTATCATTAGAATTCCGATTTCTTCGCAGTACAAAATGTAGATTAAATGGAATTTTAGACTATATATATATATATAGGTCTGTACATGATATTCATTCATTCATAGCTTTACAAAGTGTTAATGAAGGGGACTGTGTTTAGTGTTTGGTATGAGGTTGTAATGGTAATGGCCAACATTGACCCTTTTTATTCTTTTGTGCTTTCTCACTTTTAGAAGCTCTTGTTTTTTTGGGTAGATATACCCAACCAAAACTAGTTTAAACAATTAAAATGTATATATTATTTATTGTCAAAACTCTACTATGATACTTCACAAAATGTTGTCAAAACCATACATTGGACATGAATTGATAGGGAAATTGTGAGCACTTTCAATAGTGTTCTCCAATGAAATAGAACCCGATGTTAAAATCCTCGAAAATTTGTTGGGAATTTCAAAGGAACAAAATTTATTGGAGGATTCCGACATATATTAAACCGGGTAAATCGAATTATCAAATTCTTTAGTAAAGATCCCTCCATAACAAAATTATATCTAAACAATATCGGTCTGCACATGATGAATATATTTTCACAAATGATCTAGATGTATTTTCAAGGATTAGAAAATTCTTTTTCTTTTTAATTTAATTTCACACAATATATAGTATAAAGTTGATAATATGTTGGCCCCTATCACCGGATATTACCATTGTAGATATGGATTATTGTTTTTGGTTTTTGAAACCGTTTTAAGTAATATATTAATTGTTGTAGGAAGATAGCTTCCATGCAAGAGTCTCCTTTGAGAAAACTTTTCAACTTTTTGTTTTGATTTGTGTCAAATAGATTAAACTAGCCCTAATTTACGGGTGCATGACTCTTCACTCTTCAGCCTTCACCTTAAAATAGATAATCTAGAGAGGAGATCAACAAAGTCTCTCGTTAGTTGAATTTTTCAACAAGTCGGTGGTTAATTACAAAAGTAAATAAAGCGAGATATGGATGAAAACTTTAGAAGAAAGATTTAGTGTATACGACAATAATTATTGTTGAAGATAAGCTTGATGATAAGATCAAGAGATTAGCTTGAAGTG